>MCJB01038589.1:0-68808 GCA_002018475.1 Nicotiana obtusifolia
TCGGTCGTGCCATTGTACTTGGGTATGTTGGGCATGCGGAACCTCTTAGGGATCGACCTTGGAGCTGCACTCGATGGGAAGGGCTTTTGTACGAACTTTTTGGAATCGATCCCTTTCAAAATCGGTGGCGCTCCGGGGATTTGATCGATCCTGGAATTATATGTTTCCATCCTTCGGTCGTTCGCCTCTAAACGTCTAGTGATGTCTTCGAGCCGCTTTGCAGTTTCGGAGTCAGCCCCCAATCCACGGTTGTTCGATCTCTCTAAGATCGACTCATCTCGGCAAGTCACTTCTCGAGATAGGTCGTGTTCCGCCGCTTTCGGCGTAAGGTTTTGACTTTGCAGTTGGGCGATTGCCATCCGTTGGGCTTGTAGCATCTCGAAAATGACACGTAGGCTAATCCCGTCCCCGTCAACATTTGGAACATAGTTTTTCGACCCAACAGGCCGGTTATCGTTAGCCGGAATTCGCGAGTTGTCCCCCACCTGTTCCGGGATTGGGCCGTGGTTTCCCTGAACTGTATTGTTATTTTCATCTTGATGGCCAGATCCTCCATCAATGTGAAGGGGTGCATCTTGTGGGTTTGACATCTTTTTCGTGTGGTATAGATATGTATTTTCTTTGTTTTGCAAAGGAGAGAAGAAGAGAAAAGAAAAAAAAAGAACGCGGTGTACGATCAAGAGTTTCGTATCGAATTGCCACAATTACCTAGGCCCCACGGTGGGCGCCAAACTGTTTGCCCCAAAAATTGGAAACAAATCAATTGAATTTTGAGCGTGGGAACCGATAAGTAAGTGACAAATTCGATTGTAAACAAGTAGATGATAAAGGAGAAAGGATATAATACTTGAGAGAGAGATTACAATTGCAAAACTAGGTAATCAATATATTGCCTTTTGTTTCTTGTTCTCAGCCAAAAAACTTGCCCCTCAACCCAGTGCATCAATACATATATATAGGAAAAAATCTAACCCCCCCCCTGGTTGCCCACGTGGTGTCCTTTACAATCATTATAGTGTCCTTGCGTAGTGGGTAAAACCCACGCACGTTTGGTAAAGGTCTTGCAGAGTTGGCGAAAATACTGCAGGTTAGGTGAGGGGTCTGCACGCAAGGTACAGTTAGAACAGTGTTATTGGCTTTTGAATGTAAGTCGGCGCAACGGACATATCGACCATCACGAGGTGGAGTTCGAAGTGACCCATCGATCTCCATATCGGATCTGGCCTCAACTCCAGTTCCGAGCTCGACATCGGATATCGGTCTGAGCATCGATCGTATGGTCCCGATATCGATACTGGATGTCGGTTCGAGCGTCGATCCTCCATCTCTCATCGATACTGGATGTCGGTTCGAGCGTTGACCATGTGGTTCCGACCTCGAACACGGGACGTGTGATCTCGACCACTGATAGGCTGACCGATGCTGAGGGTCGGCTTAGAGATTCAACCTCGATCTGTTCCTTATAAAAAAGCCGATTTTGCCACACACAGGAACCATTAACGAAGTCATGCCCGCAGTATACAAATTTGCCCGCAGTACGAGTCTGAAGTTATAAATTTGTCTGAAGTTGGGAGGTGTGCTGAAGTTCAAGGCATATTTGCATGAACTTAAGGCAAATATGGTTGAAGTTCAGCTATTTTTCACTTGAAATTTAGTCCCTTTTTTCACGAGCTTTAGTCGTTTGCTTGAATAAATTCTTGCAAAGAAATTTTTTGTTTTTTCTGATATTTATGTCTAAAGTTAAGTTTGTCAAAGACCAACTTCAGACATCTTCATAGCATACAAGAGAAAGAAAAAAAAGTACTCGATTAAAGTTTAGAATCGATCAATAATATTTTACCAAACTTAAATTAATGGAGTGATTAAGTGTGAGGGTTTTTTTTTTTAAATTTATATTTTGTCATTTTATGTGTTTTACATAGAGCTTGAGTTGAGAACAGTAGTGTGTGTGCAACTGCAGCAATTGTTGAAACTTGAAACCATACATCCAACTCAAAAAGGTGGTGCGGTTAGTGAATATTTCATAGGGTAGACAATAAAGCACAGTGCTGTTGGATTAATAATTGCCCACTCATGAAATCCAACAAAGCACACTTATAATTAACTAGTAATAAATGATTACGAGAATATTGCTGTTGGCCCTCACAAAATTTAAAAGTATATCACATTTAATTATATGGGTCATAAATTATTCACTGTTAGCAGATAAATTCAGTTGATGATACATTACACGCCCCCTTTTTCATAGGCTAGCCAGTTTTCGGATTGATACTCAAAAAATAGTAAGTATTGGGGATGTTATTAAAAAATAAGCATTGTTTTGTTGAAACAACAAAGAAAGATTCCAGCATAATATGCAGTATTATGAAGCTCCTGCGTAAAAACTTTCAGAATATTATATATGTTGGAACTCCAGCACACGGAAAGTTCCAGCATAATATGCTGGATTATGGAGCCCTTGCGTATAAACTTCTAGCATAGTATGATGGAACTCCAACACATTATAAAATTCCTGTATATTATGCTGTAAGCTCATATATCAAAAACTCGAACTCCAACATCTTATGCCGGAATATTTTCAAATTTTAATATTATTTTTATTCAGATTTTATCCTTACATGAAAAGTGACTAAATTTTAATTACTTTTGAAATTGTGACTATTTTTCAATTACCACTTGTAAATATGATTATTTTTTATTTTCCCACTTTTTCCTCAGCTATCTTTTTTCTTGTCGTTTAGTAAATAAACTTTAGTATTTTATAACTATAAACTTATTTCTACTTTTTTTTTTTCAAACTCTACGTAGTGACGAGAATTATCCTATTTTAAATACTGATATCATATGTAAAGCATTGTATAATATATGATATATCCATCAAACTTTTAAAAGGGAGGACACAGGGAAACTTTAACGATCATTGGGTAGAACATAGTTAAGCTCCATACCGAAATAGTAGGCTTCGAGGTTCTTTACTTTTTTCATAAAATTAAAGGTAAAAGTAAACTTACAAATGGGAAAATTTGAAATTTCTGGAAAATACATAAAATTGTCTGCAACTTAAAAGTAAAAGAAGTGTAAAAATTTAGTTTATCTCTAGGCATGATAATGTAAGGGTAAACTTGGCCTTTATTGGTTGTGCAAGGATAAAATTTCATATTCTATCAGAGAAAATTTTTAGTGAGCCTGTACCACAACTGCTTTCTCTATTCATGTTGTATCGTTCTTGTTGCTATGAGCGTCTCTCTCAAATCAGTCCATCAAGTCATTAATATTGAGACATTAGTGAGACATTCTACCTATTGTTTTAGGGTTTTGGTTCAGATGCTCAGATTCTTTAACAATATGTGCGTCATCAAATTAAATTTAAAGTGTAAAGAAAATATGAATATCATATATATTATAAGATGTATTTAAATATCTAAAGATAAATTTAAGAAGAATTTGTTTTGAGGTGTAGGGATGGACATTACAAAGTGAAAAGGGTGGACAATATATTCCTAAGAAATTACCAGACTGGAAAACATTTATGTCCATATTATATATAAATCCTTGGTCCATATTGCTTCAGCTTATATCTAGTCTAGTGTTTGGTTATTAACAAAGTTCATTAAAAATCAGAATAAAATATATAGCGAAGAATTAAAAAGATAAACATCAAAGTCAACTGAGTGCCGTGTATTGCAAGCCCTATAAGAACTCAACTCTATTTATTTATTTATTTATTTATTTATTTTACAAGACGCTCCTTTACTAGATTAAAGTCAAATCCACGTGCTTTAGACAATTTGGCATTCTAAAACACTAGTACGTAGTTCTTTCCCTTTTCTTTTCTTTCCTTTTTTTAAATTCCAAAAGTAGTTGCAATTGTTTACCCCAAAATTGAGTAACAATTAAATTTTGTACGCGGTCTCAAGCATATGTAGTTTAATTCAACACGAACAATTAAGAATATCAAATAAATGAGCTAGAGATAGAAATAAACGTCCAAACCAATTGCAATATTATGGCCAAGCCTGAACTTAGACTGACCAATGACCTTGTCCGCGGTTGGACCTTCGGTTCAAGCCCAGTCGTGAATAAAGAACATAACAAATGAGCAAAAACTTTAACAATAGCTAAAAGGGAGAAAATAAACTTGTATTGCTTTGATTTGCGTGTTACAATGTGTTAGAAAAAAGAAAACCTTCCCCTTTATATAGTAGGGGAATTTTAGTTCTAGTACAAGTCTAAGCAAGGTAAAAATCTTCTTTTCAGTAAATGTCAATTTACAGTTGATACTGAAAGGGATCCGCACCTTGATATCTGGCTGAGGGCGAATATTACGGCTCCCTACTCGTTATGCGTAACCGTTCTCTGCGTTTCCCGAAGTGCAAAAGCCATGCTTGGTCTGGCTCTGTTATTTCACCGTGCCCGATCTTAGGTACATTATTCATTCATCCGGGTTTTGATACGAAGGGTCTCAAACCTCGATTACAATCTCGTGGATCCATGCTCTTCCTTCATTTCGTCATCGTGAAATCGGGGTAGACATTTACCCCCGATTTTACCCGTATACAGATAGTCCCCTCGTTTTCCTGAGAGTAGGTTTACCAAATCGATGGGAAGCGTTAAATGGACCCCGGTTCCTTCCTTTGCACGTACCAAATGAAATGACGGGTCAACGAAACGACCATCAGTCGTGTCATTTTGACTTCGGACACGTGTCAGTCGTCGATTGACTGTCCTCGAATGCGAAACGTCGCGCATTAATTGTTCTTCCTCTATAAAAGCTCCGACCGTTTTTCACTTCTTCCACTTTTCGATTCCAGAACTTACCCTCGAATTGTCTAATTGCTCTTAACTCTTCCAAATCTTCATACATTGCTCTTTAAACCTTCATATATTCATCTTCAATCCTCATACATTCTCTTTGGATCTTCAACCAAGACCTTCATACCTTCATCCCATCTTCAAATCTTCATATTTTTTCTTCAAACCTTCATAGTGTTCCTCCAAACCTTCATATTTCCCAGATTATGATGGCAAAAACTTCCAAGTCAGTGCCTCAGCAAACTGCTTCTTCATCTTCCAACCCGGCCAAAGATGTCGAGGTGGCCGTTCCCAAGGTGGCTCAGGAAGCCCCCTTGAAGAGCTTCGTACTTGGGACTACTCTATCAGGAAAGACTTCAACATCGAGAAGGCCTCTAGTCAACAGGACCGAGGCGAGAGAGCATGGAGGTACATATGCTCCGTTACTGAGGAAACACTACCCACAGTCCGGGTGGACTGTAACTGTGAGGGTAAGGAGGTGGTCGTCCCTGGGCCCAATGACGACATTACTACTCACGTGGAGGGGTACTTAAGTGTTTACACCTACCCCTTCATGCTCGCCCCAATGGACCCCATAGTCCTTGCCTTATGCAAAAGGTACAAGGTGTGCCTTGGGCAAATCCACCCGTCCTTTTGGAGGATCGTAATCCTTTTATGACATTTCATGAACAATACCGAAGCACCTCGGTTCACCCTCGACCATTTGCTTCGCCTATACAGTCCCTGAATCTTCCGAGGGGGACTGATCAAGTTCATTTGCTGAGCAATCAAGGCTCCATTCTCGAGCATCAACGAGGACCAGATCGAGGCTGGCAAGGGAGGTTTGTTCGAGTAAAAACCAAAGACCTCATCCCTTCCAAATTCCTACCGTTCCCCGAGAAGTGGAATGCATCCCATAAGTATTTTCCTTCTCGAGAATTTGTCATGTCCCTTTATTCTTTCTCTCATTGCATGTGCTTGTCATCGTGCAACTGTTGCCCAAGTTCCTAATGCAGTTCCCCGCTTCAAAGAGTGGATCAAGGGGATGATGCCATACTCTGAGCGCGCATGGAGCAAGCTCTCGATGGGCAAATGAGATGCTTGTTCCCATGGTGAGGTTCTTTCCTGGATAATTACTTTCATACTTTTAGCTTACACATTGCTAAGTCTTCTTTTTTCTTACAGGTTTGCCTAAGACCACCGAACTCAGGCCGTTGGATGAGGACGAGGATACATCCTCGCTTGTCGAACCCTCCGCTTCGGGACAACCCGGGGTTTCCGCAATAAAGGAGAAAAAGAAGAAGAAAAGAAAGTCCTCGGGTTCCCCGGATGCCGAGGCAAAGAAGAAGAAGAAGAAGAAGAAGAAGAAGAAGAAGAAGAAGAAGAAGAAGAAGAAGAAGAAGAAGGTCCGGGTCCAAAAAATCAAAAAGAGCACCAAGTCCAGGGTACCAGACTTTGATTCCCTCGATCATCTCAGGGATTACCTTGAGGACGACGACCTTTTTATTGCTCATGGGTCGACCCTTAACGAGGGTGGGCAGGCAGCAATCGGGAAAGATGACCACAAGGTCAATCCCCTTCTAGCTCGAAAACCAGAGGGAGAGACGGAGGTCGCGGCCTCTTGGGAAGCCGCTCTTGTCCCCAAGGAGGTAGTTGGTGTCAATGATATCGTGGAGACACCCTTCTATATCGAGTCCATGCTCGAAGAAGCCCAAGAAGGCAAAAAGAAACCAAGCGAGGCGGCATCGGGCCTAGATGATGCCCTCAACACATTCTTCGATGGCATGGATATGGCCGCGCTGGAGGACCTTTTCTTGCTTGGTCACCTGGAGGTCCCGAAAAAAGATGTGCTATCAGGAGCGAGTGAGTCGAGCTTGATCCCAAAATTAGTGAAGCAATTCCGTACCCTGAGCGTGGACTCCGAGCGCAAGAGAACGATCATTCTTACTATCCTAGCGAATGCTCGGGCCCTGTCCGCTCCGGTGGGCGTAGCTAGCTACCTTCCATTCCTGATGACCGAGGAACACCAGGCAAAGATGAACGAGGTGGGCACGTCGAGCCTCTTCAACAAGGTGCAACAAGCGCTGAACCGGGTAAGGCGTCTACCCTATGTACCCCTTGGTGAATCTTACTTGGTTTTAGATGTGCCCTAATACTTCATCATTTTTTTAGGCTTCAGTGCTTCATCACGAAAGCTTCCTCCGGTCCTTCTTGGAGATCAACCAGCTCGAGTTCGAGCTCAGCGAGCAAGTCTAGAAGAAGGACATGTACATGGCTCTTAGTGAGCAGCAAGACGAAACCCTCAAGGACCTCTCGATTCTTCGGGCCGAGCTGGAAAAGGCCTAGAAAGAGGCCTCGACCTCGATGGGGGAGCACGCCGACCTGGTCGAGAAGGTAAAGATCTTTAAGGCTAAAAACAAGAAGCTACTCATGGTGACTAACAACATAACTTCGCAGGTACAAGAGAAGATAGACCTGATCGACCAGCTTCGGGCTGAAATGGATGAGGTCAAGGCCACGACCGAGGCGTGGAAGGGCAGGATGGGAAGGTCACTTTCCCGTTTTGGCAATATCGTGTCTTTTCAGTATCTATTTGCATTTTTTTATTTGTGCATCGTTTTTAATGCCTTAGCATAAAATCAAATGTAGTATAGCGCATCCGTTCTTCGGAGGCCCCAATGGGGCGATTTCGATGGCAACCTTGGATTATTTGTGGCTTCGAGCCTTCGATAAAATCGAAGATTTTTAAGATGCCTAAGTTTCTTAGATGATGTTTTTGTCGAGGGCAACCTTTCAATAGGTTTTGATTTCTCATAAGAGCCTTAGTCTCCGAGCCAATTTTAGGGTGGTTGTAGCATTTCATGTTCAGGCACTGCCTAATAGGCTTGGTGCCTCCGGGATTCAATAGCCTGGGTCGTCCAAATTTTCATCGGTTGACAGTCCCCGAGTAGGGGTAGGCCATAGGCTTTAGGACCCAGGATCGAAGAAATAAAATGCTTAGTAATAAAGTATAAGGGAAGTAGAAATTTCTTTCATTGCTTAATATGCAAGGTAAATAATCGAAGGTGCATAAAACTTGTGTCGTGGCTAGAGTGGACTATGTGGGTACGATTCGTATGACCGGTTGACCCTTACAATGAATCCTAACCACCAAGACTTAGCTTTTGGCATATAAACTTTTCTTTTCCCTTGCTAAAGATCTTAATCTAGGGGTAATGGCCCCCAGTATTCGAGGCCGAACTTGTGAAGGCTCTGATATTATTGATCTGATGCAAACGATCATCGATTCCAATTTAAGGCCGGTCTTCAAATCTAAGGTAGCACGTTTTACTATTGCCTCGTTAAAAACATCGCTGAAAAACCCACTTCGGGACAAAATCGGTCCAAGACAAAAAGAGCGCAACACGTGCTTTCAGACCTAATAGCCACATCCGCCCTTGGCCGAGTACCAGCAAACTTTAGTCCGTAATTAACAAAATTAAAAAGGAATTAAGTTCGTACCTTAACAGTAGTACCGCTTTAAGTGTGCCACGTTCCAGTTGTTTGGTAGTTGTACAAACTTTCCCGCTTCGAGTTTGTATGAACCTTTGCCGATTATTCCAACAACTCGATATAGTCCTTCCCAATTTGGGCCCAATTTCCCTTTGTTTTGGTCCCAGGTGTGTAGTGTTACCTTTCTCAACACCAAGTCACCAACTAGAAAATGTCGGAAGGCGGCTCTTCGGTTGTAGTACCTTCATACTCGCTGCTTCTAGGCAGCCAACCAAACTATGGAATCCTCCCGCCTTTCGTCGAACAATTCCAAACTCGTGATCATGGCGTCTCCATTTGACTCTTCGGCAGCATACTGGAACCTGAGGCTCGGTTCCCCCACCTCGATAGGTATTAAGGCTTCGGCTTCGTAGACCAAAGAAAACGGAGTGGCCCCGATGCTTGATTTCGAGGTAGTAAGGTATGCCCACAGAACTTTGGGTAAGATTTCCTTCCATTTTCCTTTCGAGCAGGTTAACCGCTTTTTTAGGTTCTGGGGTATAGTTTTGTTTGTTGATATCGCATGCCCATTTTCACTAGGGTGATAAGGCATTGATAATATCTTCTTGATCTTGTGATCTTCGAAAAACTTACTCACTTTGCTGCCGACGAGTTGTTTCCCGTTGCCGTAAATAATCTCCGCTGGTATCCCAAATCGACATATTATGTGATCCCAAATAAAGTCAATGACTTCTTTCTCTCGAACCTTCTCGAACACTTGGGCCTCGACCCATTTGGAAAAATAATCATTTATGAATAGTATAAATTGAGCTTTACCCGGTGCCCATGGCAAGGGACCGACAATGTCCATTCTCCACTTCATAAATGGCCACGGAGACAGGACCGAGTGGAGCATTTCTCCCGGTTGATGGATCATCAGGGCGTTTTTATGGCACTCGTCGCATTTCCGTACGAAGTCTTTCGCATCCTTCTCCATTTCGGTCCAGTAGTAACCGGCTCTAATTAGCTTTCGAACCAAGGATTCTACCCCTGAATGGTTCCCGCAAGTGCCCTCGTGAACTTCTCTCATGGCGTATTCGGTGTCTCCCAATCCCAAGAATCTGGCTAGTGGGACAAAGAAAGACCTCCTGAACAATGCCCCTTAGGCCAAGCTAAATCTGGCAGCTTTGGTGCGTAGGGCTCACGATTCTTTGGGGTCCGAAGGCAATTTTCCTGTCTTCAAGTAGTCTATATATTTGTTTCTCTAATCCCAAGTTAAACTCGTTAAGTTCACTTCGGCATGACGTTCTTCTATCACCAAATTCATTAGTTGCACCATTGCTCCCCGAATTGAATTCATCGGAATCAACCGACGACCCCAAGTTAGCCAGTGTATCGGCTTCACTGTTTTGATCTCAGGGTACATGCTGCAGGGTCCATTCCCTGAATTGGTGTAGGGTTACCTGCAATTTGTCCAAGTACCTCCGCATCCATTCTTCTTTTACTTTGAATGTTCTGTTGACTTGATTTACCACGATGAGGGAGTCGCACTTGGATTCGATCACTTCGGCCCCAAGGCTCTTAGACAATTCTAAACCTCCAATCATTGCCTCATACTCGGCCTCATTGTTAGTCAATTCCACAGTTCTAATAGACTGTCTAATTATACTTCCCATTGGTGGTTTTGATACAATACCGAGCCCAGAACCCTTCACGTTGGAGGCACTGTCCGTGAAGAACCCGAAGTAGTCCCCGATGTGAGTAGTAGTTCCCTTTCGACTTCGGGTATTAAGGCCGGCGTAAAGTCGGCCACGAAGTCTGCCAAAATCTGAGATTCTATGGCGGTTCGGGGTCGGTACTCGATATCGTACCCCCTAATCTCCATAGCCTATTTAGCCAACCGGCCCGAGAGCTCAGGCTTATGCATGATATTCCTCAGCGGGTAAGAGGTTACGACACATATAGGGTGGCATTGAAAGTACAGCTAGCTTCCTGGAAGCGCTTAGCAAAGCATGCGCTAACTTTTCCAAGTGAGGATACCTTAATTCAGCCTCACCTAGAGTTCTACTGACATAGTAAATAGGAAATTACGTACATTTTTCCTCCTGGATTAAGACACCACTTACCGCCACTTCGAAAGCCGCCAAGTAGAGGTATAGTTATTCGCCTGCCTTCGGAGTGTGCAGCAGGGGGGGCTCGAAAAGTACCATTTGAGTTCTTCCAAAGCTTGATGGCATTCCGGGGTCCAGGAAAAGTTATTCTTCTTCTTCAATCGTGAGAAGAATCGATGGCTCTTGTTTGAGGACCTCGAGATGAACCAGCCGGATGCGATTATACGCCCGGTCAGTCTTTGAACTGCCTTGACGTTGTCCACCACAATGATGTCCTCTATGGCCTTTATTTTGTCGGGGTTGATCTCGATCCCCCGATTGGATACCACGAACCCGAGGAATTTTCCCGATCCGATCACGACTGCGCACTTCTCCGGGTTTAGCTTCATGTTGTATTTCCTTAATATGTCGAAGGTTTCCTACAAATATTTCAAATGGTCCTTTGATCGCAGGGACTTGACCAACATATCGTCAATATAAACTTCCACTGATTTTCTTATTTGTTCTTCAAACATCTGATTTACTAGGTGTTGGAAGGTGGCACTTGCGTTCTTTAATCCAAACGGCATTATGTTAAAACAGTAGGTATCGAATTTGGTAATGAAAGAAGTCTTTTCTCGATCGTCCGGGTTTATCCGAATTTGGTTGTACCCGGAGTACGCATCGAAAAAGCTGAGTATCTCGTGCCCGGTCATCGCGTTGATCATTTGATCGATGTTAGGCAAAAGGAAAGAATCCTTAGGGCATGCTTTGTTTAGGTCTTTATAATCCACACACATTCTTAGTTTATTTCCTCTTTTAGGCACTACCACTATGTTAGCTAACCAGTTCGGGTATTTAACTTCTCGGATGGATCCTATTTTTAGAAGTTTGGATATTTCATCCTTGATGAACGCACGTTTGATCTCGGGCTTTGGCCTCCTCTTCGCTTACTGGATGGAACTTCGGGTCCAAACTCAGCTTGTGATGTTACCTCCAGTGGTCCCTGTTATGTCAAGATGGGACCAAGCGAAACAATCGATGTTAGGTTTAAAAAAATCAATAAGTTTTTTCCTGAGCTCGGGGGTTAACCCTGTGCCCAGGTAAACCTTTTGATCCGGTAGGTGTTCGATTAATATGACTTGCTCCAACTCTTGAATGACCAATTTGGTGGCGTCGGTGTCATCAAGAGCTATGAATGATCTCGGGACGTCGTAATCGTCCTCCTCGTCTGCTCCTCGTTCCTCCACTTTCTCCAGTTTGGCCGAGGCCGGTATCAATGTTTGCTATTTGATCTCTTCCTTTCTGGTCGGATCCGCATTCCTTGATATCAAAACCGTGGGTACCGGGATTAGCTCGTCGACAGCGAACATCTCCTTCGCGGTCGAATATTCTTCGTAAACCATTTTGACTCCCCCCGTTGTGGGAAATTTCAACGCTTGGTGCAAGGTCGAGGGTTTTGCCCTCATGTTGTGAACTCAAGGCCTTCCGAATAGAGTATTATACCTCATGTCCCCCTCGATCACGTAGAAGTTTATTTCTTGGATTGTCCCGGTGGTGTTTACTGGCAAGGTTACTTCTCCTTTAACGGTCTCACATGCATGTTAAACTCGTTCAATACCGGGACTGCGGGCACTATTTGGTCCTGTAAACCTAATTGCCCTACGACCCTTGATCTGATGATGTTAGCCAAGCTAGCTGGATCAAAAGCAGGCATCGGTCGATGCGGTGCGGTTTACAAGAAGTTCGGTTTGGTTTGCTCGGTGTTCGGTTATTGGCTTGGTGTACCGACAACCGAACCAATATAACTTCGGTTGATTTAGTGTTTGAAATAACGGTTTGGTTGGTTGTCGGTTTTTGTTCGATCGGTTATGGACTGCCATATTTGGCTTCTTCTTTTTTTTCTATTGATGCTCTACAAAATTCTACAGTAACATGTTTACTACATTATAAAATTTAAAACGTGGGGACTTTATATATATATATATATATATATATATATATATATATATATATATATACACACGCAGAACTTAATCTATTTGAATAAGCAACAATTACATGACTGTTGGGAATGAGAAAGCACAAGAAATCTCCAATTGTGGTGAGTCTCAAGTTGACTAACAAGAATGGGAAAGCTTAGATGGAGAAAATTTTTTCTAATTTGTCGGCTTGATGCTGCAGTGAACATCTGGGTAGAAACATTTCAGCTTTTAAAGCTTTGCTCTTACACACTGTTTTAAAGAATAACAGCGACAATTAACATTTTGACACTCAACTTAAAAATTGAGGCTTTGTTCTCTTAAGTTCTCACTGTTTCAAGTTGACCAGGAGTCCAAATTGGGCTTTCAGGAGTCCATAAGTTCCAGCCCGTAAAAGGTAGTTTTCAGAACATATTAACAATCTTTATTATTCCATATAGCATATTCGGTTTTTTCGGTTAACGGAACAATCGAGGCATCAAAATCCTAAAGCGCACCGAATATTAAAATTTAATAATTTGTAAATTGCATACCAACCGAATAACCGATTAAACTGAAATCGAACAATCGAAATTTACGGTTCGGCCGTTATTATGCCCACCCCTAGTTACTTGGCACAAATTATTATTTTCGCCGTGATGACCAGACTCGGCATCAATGTTCAAGTGAGCAGACTGAGAATTTGACATTTTGGGCTGACCTGAAATTAAGACTTCAAAGAACAAGCGTAAAATAGGGTGTATTATGAAAATTCGTATCAAATCACCACTATTATCCTTAACCCTGCGGTGGGCGCCAAACTGTTTGTCCCAAAACAGGGTAACAATTAAATTTGTACGCGATTTTAAGGATATGTGTTTTAATTCAACATGAACAATTAAGAATATCAAATAAATGAGTTGGAAAAGAAATAAACGTCCAAACCAATTGCAATATTATGGCCAACCTGAACTTAGACTGACCAATAACCTCGTCCCTGGTTGGACCCTCGATTCAAGCCCAGCCGTGAATGAAGAACAGAATAAATGAGCAAAAAACTTTAACAATAGCTAAAAGGCAGAAAATAAACTCTTATTGCTTTGATTTGCATATTACAATGTCTCGGAATAAAGAAGACATCCTCCCTTATATAGTAAGGGAATTTCAATCCTAGTACAAGTCTAAGTAAGGTAAAAATCTTCTTTTTCGGTAAATGTCGATTTACAGTTGATACTAAATGGGATTCGCGTCATGATATCCGATTGAGGGTGAATATTACGGCCCCTACTTGCTATGCGTAACAGTTCTTTGCGTTTCCCGAAGTGCAGAAGCTATGCTTGGTCTGGGTCCGTTATTTCATCGTGCCCGATCTCAAGTACATCGTTAGTTCCTCCGGGTTTCGATACGATAGGTAGCAAACCTCGATTACAATCTCGTGGATCCATGCTCTCCCTTCGTTTCCTCATCTAGGTAAAGATGATTTAGCTAGAAGTCGAATTAAATTATTAATTGTGTTTTTTTCACAAATTACTTACTTTTTTAAAAATATTTTTTGTTGGAGAGTGAAAAATACTTTGATATTGATGATATTGTGAGCAAAATCGGGTCGCATTTAAGTGAAATTTTTTTTGTAAATAATGTTAAGTATTGGTTTGGAATAGTTATAAAATTGTTGAGATAATTGTGAATGAAAAATAATTTTATTCAAAAATAAGAGAAGTCATTTTCTTTTCGGCCTACCTGTAACGATTGCGGTCAACATGTTGAATTGTGTGCTGCTTGTGCTTGTACACATGGCCTTTGTACTTGTTCACATGGTTAACTGAAAACTAATTGAAGACAAAATTTGGAGTAAAACTTCTGTCTATTAGTGGGGGAGGGAATATGACTTAATTAGGTTTCAAAATAGTCCCTACACTTATACATTGAATTTGGTAGCCAAATTTGATCAAATCCTAGTTACGCCTCTGATTATAGTGAAATACTATTGTAGAGGATGACTGTTATATAGAGAGGTCTGATTATATTTATCAAACTAAAGATGTTTTTCATATTTGTTCAGTACGCAAGTAGAGAGCGGCCAAGTATGAAAATTTCCCATTTAACGTGAGGTAGAGAGCAGCTGAATCCAACTGTAAGGGACATCTCTGAAAGCCCAATAAATGTAATACCTTAAACTTAGTGAGGCCCAACTAATATTTTTTGATAGGCCCATTATTTCGACACTGTTGCTTCTTTCCTTCTTGTCTTATGGGCCTGTTGTTCCTTGCTCGTACAACTATTGCTGAATTTCAAGACTATTCAAAAGCCTCTTGATATATCATGAGACAAGTCCCGACTTCTTTTATTGTAAAAAGGAAAAAATATTTGAGAAATATATATTTTTAGCCGCTCTCAAAAATAATATATATATATATATATATATATATATATACATTTTATACATTTTTTAGCTAATGAATGTAATTAGTTTCAACCGACTGATCAATTTTGCATGGCGCCCAAAGTGTTTCTATTACGTAGGCCGACCGGATAAGGGGAAGGGAAGAGAAAAGGATAGTGAAAATTGAATCAATACTATAACGTGAGAGACTTTTACAGGCACCATTAAGTTGTGAAGAGAAAATTGTGTCCAAATTTATATAGTATGAGCCATTTTATTAAGGAAAGTTTCTATGGACCAAACTCTTCACGTATCTCTACTAGGCTTATCCTACAACTTTGTTTAAATGAACATATGTTATGGCTAAGGTTTGAGAGACATAGAAAAGGCCAAGATGTTAGTATAATAATGTTTGATGGGGCAATTCGTCCAGAAACAGTTGCTTTCAAATAATAATGTTTGATGGGGCAATTCAATGCTCTTTTAGTCTTTTTACTACTTGTATGGGCAAAGTAGACCAATAGTATTCACGAAACAATCTCTAATAATAAATCATTTGGATTTTAGACTAATGCCAAAAATGAATCAAGTCGGCAACAAACAGAAATTTTACGCCACAAAGAACCTCTTACTTTAGCAATTTCACCACTTTTATACATTAAATGAATCACCAACTGATGCTTAATATATATCTATATTTCACCCTGTTTGGCATTTATTTTATGGCCCGACTAATTTACTTCTTAACAAAAATAATTTCATACTCAAAATTCGAACTTGAACTCTCTGATTAAAAAAGAAAAAAATACTTATCAGTATTTCGCCAGGTGGACTCGAAGAAGAAAAGACAAAAGAGAAATCTTAGACCTAAGTCTAAGGTCTAAGTGATATAGGATGAAGTTGCAATCATCACACTATAATTCAATCATTCACATTTTATCCGTTCGTATGTTTTGCTTAAACGTTTTTGTATACTTAGGAGTTTCGTTAATTCGATCATTGAAATATATGCATAAAACATATATATTTACCAAAGATACTAATCCATTGGAGTTCAAGTTCTCCGTATTTAGCATAATTTGACCCAAAAAAGATGAAATATATAGAAAAGGCGTAGTTGGAAAAGGGTTTGCTCTTTGTTACATTTAAGGCAATAGCAATTGGTTGATTAAGGCAGCTAGTTACAAAGATGTGGCGCTGTTTTCATAACGTTAACGGTCTACGAGTTGATAAAATTTTGGAAAATCTAAGTTACCTATTTCTCCGTCTCAAATTATCTATCGTGATGCCTATAAATAGTTGTCTCAAATTATTTGTTATTTTAGAAGTTCAAGACAAAGTTAATTATTTTTTATTTTACCTTAATAGTAATTATTCTTGAAGATGGAGATGGCACATAAATAGAGTATATATTCAATGAAAAGAGATTATATTTTAAGAAATAAATAAAGATAAAATAGTTTTTAAATACCTTCTAATTTATATTTGCTTAAGAGACATGTGAAATAGAAACACGACAAATAATTTGAAACGGAAGAAATAACTTTTAAACCCATATGTATACTTCTTGAAAAACGAATTAATATAAATTTTTTTCACATACATAAAAGGCAGATTACGGTTATTATAAAAATTGCTGAATGAATTTTGTGTACTCCAAAATCTTGTATTAATTGGTTTTTAATTTATATATCATCTTAGGCGATTCGTTTGAAACTTTTCTTTTAGAGAATTAGAGAATCTCACATCAATTGGTACTTTTGAAAAGAAATCATGGTAACTAAGTAATGGGAGATTTTGCGTATAAATTCATTCAAGAAATTAACTCAGATTAGTAAGAGTTACTATTAGTTAGTGGAATTCATTTTTAACAAACAATATCTTTGGATACATCATTCATTCTGTTTTCCGAAAATACTTGTTCCATGTATACAGAAATATGCTTGTCTATATCTTGTATGTATTAAATTTCCTAAATAAGAAGAACATGAGGGGAATAAAAAGAAAAAAAAAAACTACACTTATTTTCAGAAAAACTTCTAACTTTGTCATTTGCATATATCTTTTAAAGAAAAACTCCAATAAGCTATGTAGTAGAATAAATATGGTTTCATACATGTGGTAGAACTAGGCGTTGCAAATGGGTTGTTTGGGCTGAAGTTGGACGGGTCAAAATGAGCCGAGTAAAGGGTTAATGCTCGATCATGTCCAAAGTTCATATGGGTCAAGACAGATTTGGTCAAAATGGGCTAAATAATGGATCGTAAACAAGCCTTTACAATATTCTCAACTTTTAAACAAGGAGAATTTTCATAACTACCTATGAAATTATAAATTATTTTACAATCTACAACCAACTAAAGGAATTACGTATTCTACAATATAGATGTTCCCATTATATAGATTACACGCAGTAATATGAAGATCAGATTAAATAAGTTGTCTCATAGATATTGTTTCATCCCTATGAATAAGGAAATTAACTATCAATGATATATAATAAAATTAATTTATTCCTAAAAGATCTCTATTTTGTTATACAGTAGTTAACCACCATTAGTAGGTTTCTTAGAGAACATCTTCCACATAAACAAATATTCACTTTCATCACCACGCTACATCATTTTATAAAATAGGTATTCACTGTATTTTTCATTCTTTCAATTTTTGAAAATTTTTCAGTTCTAAGAAACGATGACGAGTATATCAACACTGATTAAATGCAGTAAAGTGTGGCAAAACGATCACACACACACACACACACACGCATATATATATATATATATATATATATATATATATATATATATATAAAATATAATATCATGCAGTAGTGCTGTATAGTATATTTCTGTATTTGTATATTAGATATATATAGTAAATATGAGATATGATATTTAATAACCTCTCAACTGCTTAAAAATTATATTACATGTCGAATATATATATAAAAATGGGAAGACGATCAATAAGATGAATTTTTTCTTTTCTTTTAGCATGATCAAGTACGTATCTCTATCTCTATGGTGAACAAGAGATTGAAGCTGTAATATGTGTCAAGGTAGAATTTTAGAACGTTTTCATGGGTGAAGGTTAGGCTTCATCATGGCTCCATTCGGACTGATGATTTGTGATGGGTTAATTTGAGCTAGCCCAAATCAGCCCATCTTTAATACTAGTTCAGCCCAAACCCATTAAAACTCGAACGGATTGGACGGGTCAAATGTGTTTGAATTATTTTTGTCACCCCTAGGTAGAACACCGAAAAAGCACATTATAAATCTTGTAATGTGAAGTTTTGTATACATTCTACTTTTACTTTAGGTTTTCGTCAGATTTACTTTAAAACAACAAAAAATGTCTAAATTTGTTCTTGTATTGTTCAAAATTATTATTTATTTTTTGTTAGACTTTTGATACACTCATGCCTTTGAGGTTAGCAAATTATCTCCTATTTGTTTTTGTCATTAACAGAAGTCAAGCGTAAAATGAGTAAACTTCACATGTCTAGATTCTTCGAGAAATTAGTACAAATTTACATCATGTTGGAGCTCCATGAGAGCTTAAGGGCAAAAAATGAGACTTTTTCCTAATAGTGATTGTAATATTAAACCAAAAGCTTAATCAAAGACAAAATTGCTAAAATTTGAATAGTACATGAACGAATTTGACCATATATCCCTCAATAACCAATGTTTCAAAACGTATGTCATTAAACTTAAAACTTCATCATAATTGTGTTGTTAGCATTCTGTTTGAACGTCTTAGAAAGGTGATCTCTTAATGGAGTAATTGAGACCCCTTTCTTCAATTCCCATTTTTTAATTTCTATAGTTGCCCAAAGTTGTGAAGAAACTTTTGCCCATTTATGTAACAGCTCAATAATTGTTCTTGATGGAACAATAATATAAATATGACATAATATGGATGGGTTCGTAAGCACAATTCTTCTTTTGGTCTCCATACCATCTAGAGTGAGATTTGAGTGCTTAGAAGACTCGCCAAAAAGACTTATTGGAAGTTGTAAATCGACTCCAACGACGACACCATAACAACGGCCGGAGTAGTGGCGTAGCCATATTATGTCAAGGATGGTTAAGCGATCATCTTTTGCTGAAAAATTATATTATATATATAAGTTAAATACTATTTAATATGGCTATATATTATATTTTGAATACCCTTAATATAGTTGACTGAGGCAGTCCAGTGATCCAGATTGTTCACAATGATATGTTGTTTACAAGTTCAAAGTTATCGTCCATTTTTATTTGCAAAAATTAAACGGAGACCACAACATGTATATTTGACCCTTTTTCAATCTATTTTTTTTTAAATAAAATAACTCTTAAAACTTAAAATTTATATAAAGACAATCCACTAATCTTAAAAGTAATATTTATTAAAAATTATTTCTTAAATAAATTTTATAATTTAAAAGTCAAGCTCTCTAAAAATTTCTTCAACAAAAGTATTTTACAGAGTACAGACTACAAACCTTCTCAACTCTCTCTTTCCTTTAATTTTATGCTTACTTTTATTAGTAAAATTTCTATTGTTATTTTTTTTATATTAATTTTGATTTATGAATTAGTAATTTGATTACAAGTATTTTTATTGTTATTCTAAATATTGCATAGTTTGATTTTAAAAAATTTGGCACATCATTCATCGACAAAAAAATTATTAACTTATTTAACGTTTGAACAACCTTGATCGGATTCCTAACTATACCACTGGACCGGAGGTATATTTGATTGCGCTCTACTCTAACAAGTTGAACTATTTTCCCGTTCTTTTTTCCTTTTACTTAACTAGTTTTTATTTAGGGAAAAGGGTAAAATATACCCCTCTATTTTGGTATGTTCACATCTACCCTCCGTTATATAATTGGGTCACATCTACCCATATCGTTAGCCAAACTATTTAAAAATATCCTCCACCTAGTGGAAAGCCACCAAATTAAAAAAAAACTTTTTGTTTTAAACCCATTAAAAACTCGTTAAAAACTTTTTATTTACTACACTTTTTTCTCACAGATTAGTCATCTCCTTTATAGTCATTTGTTGAACTCAAAAAGTGAAAGAAATAAAAATACCGACAATCATATACTCACTTATATATTTAATCTCAATTCTTTTAATATCCTTATTGTATGTATATTATATTCTACCTTTTCCAATTTCTTTTTTCTTCTTCTAACTTTTCTCTTTATTTTTTTCACCATGTCGGACTGTACCGAACATTCACCATGATTTTCTTGTCACCATGACTTGAATGTTTATAGCATCTTATTAGGTTGACTGTTCTGAAGTCTTAAGGCAACTACCGAGGTATTTCTTCATCCAATAGTGAGCCTTTGTTGATGAGTATTTACGGACCGTGATTTTCTTATTCTATTTTAAGCATTTGGGTAACGAATGATTATCGTCAAATCACGCCTTAAGAACCAAAGTTAGATTCCAAGCTATGAAATGTGATACTCATATTTCTTAGTAACAACTGAACTTATAATGAACAAAGGTTAGAAAATAATTAAAGGAGATTCAATTTAATATCAGCCTACAGTCTAAGGAATTCATCAAGAATGAAAGAAAGTATACCAACAAGTTGGAAAGTAACTTAACAACATAAGTACACTAACTTCATGTATTAACCAAACACAAGTATTGTTAAAGTATATATCAGTTGTTACCAACATACAAACTAACTATCAAATGTGCATTACATTAGACAAAGGGATACCATATTATAACCACACAAAAAATCGAAAGTGATAACATGACATCATAATGCCGCCATGAACAACTAAGAACCAAAAATATAAATTTTTAATAATTCTACTGCCACCATCATTCTCAATCTCTCTCTGAATGAATAAAATGTGTTAAGACATCTCAAAAATCTAGGTTTCGTGTTTTTATATGATGGGTTTCACGGGTTAAATGATTATTTTTTTAATTTGGTGGCATTTCGTTAGGTGATGATATTTTTAAAAAGTTTGACTAACGGTAAAAAAAGATGTGACCCAATAATATAACGGAGAATATATATTAACAATATACTAAAGTAGGGGGTATATTTGACTATTTTCCCTTTTATTTATGTCATGCCTTCATCTTAAAAGTACTCCATATTGCTTTTCTTTTCTTTTTTTAAACCAAAGAAGATAATGGAACTACTCACACGTGTCACCGACCTAGTCCCATGACATTTGAAATTGAAGCGGGATAATGAGTGTGTGACAATGACACACGCCTGCACCCAAAATAAATAAAAAAAAGACAATGACACAAGCCAATAAAATTAGTGACACCATTTATAATTTATTACTAATTTACAAGAGGCCTATAAGTATTTCTTATAATTTTTTATAATTTTTAAAAGCTTTAAATTTTTTTTTTTTGTATTTAAATTATTTAAATATTTATAATTATCCTTTCAAATTATTTGTAATGACCTAATCATCCAATTTATTATTTTCACTCACATACATGTTTTATAACATTTTTACTTTATTTCATGGTATTACATTTGTATCTTTGAGTTATTTATACATTTTTACAATAATAGCCCATGTTTTATACATAATTATATTTTTTATGCTAAAATAGCATCTTTAATATATTGTTATAATCATAAACTATTATTTTAATTATTTTACTGCATAAATAATATTTTTATTATTTATAAATTAGTTTTAAAAAAGTTCATATAATTAATTTATAGCCCAATATAAGACTAATTTTCGGATCAAATTAGGCCTAAACACCTAGCCCACCTCATTTTACTCTTCAGCAACCCACACCAAACAACCTCATTAACTTAACTCGGTCAAAACCTGTTTTTTCGACCCGCCCCGACTTCTTTTACTCTTGGTCATTGATCTTAAGAAGATCAACAACCCACAATAAACCAACCCTTCTCCTTATATCTCCACTCTCCTCAACCAGCCTAGGCTATACTCTCTTGAACCTTCTTCTCTCTTCTGCAAACCCTAGCAGCCGCTGCTTAGTTCCTCTCCGATTCCGACCTAGAAATGGAATGTACCTATGATCTACTTACCTTATTAGCCTTCTCTCATTATTGGTCATCTCTTTATGGTATTACTTAGGTACTTGCCTAACTTTGGCAAGTACCACTTCCAAGATCGGACTGGAATGATTCAAATCTTTGGATTTTGGGCGGTATTCCGTCTATATAAGCTCAACAAGGAGCCATTTGCACTTTTGGTTCGATTTTCAGATGATTGAACCCAATTAGGGTTTGAGACTCTCTATCTCATCTACTGATTTTGATTTGTATGTGATATTTCCTTTTTTTATTTGTGCTTAATTGATTGTTTTCCATGTTTGTTCTTTCGGTTTCTACCACTATGTAAACCTCGTTCCTCGTTCCCCTTCTAGGGTCTAAACGACTATTATTTGACTACTGTTACTGCCACTATTCTCTCACTCTCACTCGTTCTATACTACTCTGAGACTTCGATTTTGCCCGGCACAAAGCCAAGGCCACCGAAATCTGACCGTTTTAACCTCTCTCACTGTGAGCACTGCCCTGGGTTCATCTGAGACCCTTGGGAACTTTGACACATTAAGAATTTTGGGATTTCTGTTGTTCTCTTTGCTACTGATAAACAAGTTATTGCTGGCATTAATTTTGTACCTTATTTGCTCTTTAATTCTACAAACTGGTAAGTACTGAGACTCTCTCAATTATATTCTCTCTCTTGCTTGTGTTTATGCTTTGTAGGCTCATGTTATTTAGGCTTTTGTGAATCAATATGCTATTGTTTGCCTATGTTGGTATTCTTGTTTGCTCTGGAATTGTTATGTGCTTTTGTGTTTTTTTGAACCTGTTTGAACTCTAAGTGTCGATGTATGCGCACTATATGTGTGTAACTTTGACAACTGTGACTATTCCGATCACCTATTGTTTATTATGAGCCCCTTATCATGTTTTACCTTAGATTCCTATACTGAAACTCTAAGGAGATCATCTCCTATCCAAAACTTGTTTGAATGAACTTTTTCATGCTGAATCTTTTATGTGTAATCTACTATCTCTCTATAAACTGACCATGATCATTTGAATCCCCCTGTCTCGCTAGTCACTTGAAATTTTTCAGAACTTGATTTGTGCATCCCTTACTTTAGCTAGAAAAGAAATTTCTTAATACTCAATCTTTTTCTTGAATTATAGGAACTTAATAGGCGTTTGGACATGAAAATTGTAGTTTTAAAAAAAAATATATATATTTGGAGTTAAGTTGAAAAATAGTATTTGAAATTTGAAAATTATGTTTGGACATTCATTTCACTTGAACAAATATTGCAGTTTTGTGAGTGGGAAACAATTAAAAATTTTGATTTTGAAAAACTTATTTTCTAATTTTTTTTTAAAAAAAACTTACAAAATTTCATGGACAAACTCAATTTTTTAAAAAAAAATCGAAAAAAAAGAAAAAAAATTTATGAACAAACGCGTCCTTAATATTGTGATCGTATTTGTTTTTAATATGTGAAATAATTCATTTCTTTTCAACTCCGATTCAACCAAATTATATTTAACATATTCAAAACAACTCATGACATCACCCAATACAACCAAATTATATTCAACAAATTCAAAAATCAATGTATAGACACATGTCAAGGCTCAACTCCTTATACAATTAAGTAGCGCAAGCAAGTGACTAACGGGTCGGAATATCATATTAATTAATTCTCAGTAGAAAGTCTAAGTTTTTATTTTTTATGTTTAAAAGAAGAGTAATTTATTAATTTATTATGAGTACAATTTTATTTGTTTCATTGATTATTCTTTTGGAATTGTTCTTCGTGATTCGAGGGCTGAAACAATATATTTTTCGGACATCGCATGTTGTGGACATTCTTAAGATGCATTTGATCTTCATAAAAGTCGAGCAATACGTCAGATCTATCACGAGGAATGTTTTTCTTGATCTTTCCTTCTTGTTTCTTGTTTCGAGAGCTAAAGTGGCGTATCTCTCGAGCGAAAAATTTATGTGGATCTTCTTGAAATATTTGATTATCGAAAAGCGTCCGATTGCATTTCGAATTAATCTCAAGGAAGAACTTCTCTTGATTACTTCGACTTTGAAAAAAATATTATTTGATGTCTTAATCTATTTATGAATATATCCCATGAGTTTATTGGATTTTCAAAATAGTAGAGAGCCAAGTTCTTTTCAATTAATTTTCAAAGTTCATAAAAAGTAGGATGGCACAGTCTTATGCGAAAAGGTTGTCGAAGTATAAAATAGAAATATTGGTGCCACCTGAAAAGAGTAACGAGCTCTTGAAAATCTTTTAAATTCTCAAAAAATCTGTAAAGCCTCAATTATGGATATACATATGCAAAGTTGATACTCATTGTTTTCATAATGGAGTTTAGGTAAGCTATATAATTATATAATATTTGTACAGTTGTGCTCCTTGAAAGATTCCATTCATAATTTGAAAGTTTATCTTATTAATTATGCAACTTCTCTTACTCTAATAATATAATATGAAGAAAAAAAAACTACTATAAAATAATTCAGTAATTGAATTTATCTATCATCAGGACAATATATATAGAACTTCTTCAGAGAACTTTAAATTCGTGAATTACATCATGTTATCTTTTACTCCTGCAATTCTACTTTATGTGACAAGATTTAAAGTACGAAAGTTAAGATATTTAATTTTTTATATGAAATCAGACATAACAATTTATTTTAAGAATCAAGGAAAGTGCTTTACTAGTATATATTTATCTTGCCTTTCAAATCACTTGATTCTGTACTTCCTTATCTTCGACACGTATAATTTTTTGGGGTCAAGAAACACTTAGCAACCTAAGATTGGACGTAAGCTCAACAAATCATTAAAAAAACGCTCAACAAATCAATTTTATTAATGAAAGTACATTATTGTGGTCCACTTAGAATTTGGAAGGAAGTACTAAAATTATTTTTAAAAGGAGGGTCCTACTTAATCATACACAATGAAAAGCGTCCACGTGTCACTCTGAGGATAACATACACATTATTCCTAGAACATGGCTTTGTCCATTCGCTTATGAGAATGATCTTTCAAGTCATTTTGTATGTTTCTCTTTTTTTACCAAACTAGCATTAGCACCCGGGCGGATGCACGGACACTAATTATGTTAATTATTTAAGTTATTTAAATTATATATAAATAATCTAAAATTTAAACCTTCTCAATAAATATAGATAATTATTGATTAATTAAGAAATACTATATGAAAATGATTAACTATTTCTCAAATCTTCTAATTATAATTCTATTTTCCTTTTTTGGTATCATTCTTGCCGGTGTCATTGGATCCAAAAATACTCAGGAAGCAAAATAATAACTCATATTTATAGTAAATCAATTAAAGGTTGAGATAATAAAGGATTTTTTTGGATACGACTTGACTTTTACTATTGCTTGAACTTTTATTTTTCAAAAAATATTTCTATTTTAAAATTTCAGTTTCTAAAACTTTATTTTTCATTAATAATTATCTTTCTAATAATGTAAGTGAAAATATTATCCTTAATTCAAAACTCATTTTAGTCGGTTATCTAAAATTTAAAAAACTCTTTAGCCAGTGATTTTTTTTCTAGTATGACTCCATTTTGATATTTGACATTAACCATATTAAATATCTGAGTTATTTGAATTATATGTAAATAATCATAAAATTTAAACCTTCTAGGTAATTATAGATAATCGTTAGATATTAATTAAGAAACACTACATGAAAAAAAGCTAACATTTTCTTAAATCTCATAGTGATAATTTTATTTTTGCACCATTCTTACTAGTGTCATTGGAACCTAAAAATAGTCACAAAGCGAAATTATAACTCGTATTTATGAGCTATGGCAAAGCAGAAAGGTTGGCACAATATGTACGATTCTTTGGTTACGACGTGACTCTTTTACTATGATTTTTTGAATTCTTACTTTGTATGCTATTATGTTTTAAAAAAATATTTCTATTTTAAAATTTCAATTTCTAAAACATTATACATATTTCAATAATAATTATCTTTATAATGATACAAGTAAAGATATTATCTTTAATTTAAAATCCAATGTAATCGGCTATCTAAAAATTTAAATGATTCTTTGACTTTATTTCACTATGACTCCATTTTGAATTTATCAATATTTCCAGCAATAGATTTTTAATTTTGAATACCCCAAATATACAGATTTTTTGTTCTTTGAATCATTAAATGTTAGATTAATTAATCGTTATTATATAACATTGCATATTGTCTTAAAATTGCCAAGTAGTTTTTTCTCGACATCATGCTTGGCTTAACCTCAATGCAAACTACTTAAATTGCATTTAAATTCAAATTCGAATACCATATCAGTTTGTTAGTAATAGTGATTTTTTTTAAAACGATACACAACGTAAATAAAAAAAAATTCTAAGATATCCTTATCTTATAATATTTGAGTTGAAAAAAATATTTGAAATCGATGAGAACGGCTTCCAAATTTTTAACATTCAACAAAGATGAAACAGAAGAAGAAATTTGTTGTCGTCTCTTATTTATGGTTTTTAGATTTTTCATGCATTTTTTCTATATTTATTTCTTCGATCTTATCTTTTATATCTTTCTTTCTTTTGTTACAAAAAATTAATTTATTGCGTAATAAAAGTGTAACAACCCGAACGGTCGTTTTGAGAATTAACGTTCCGTTTAGCGACTTAAGGTCTCGAGAAGCTTCATAATGTGTATTATGACTTGCACGTGTGGCCGATACTGGTTATCAGATGATTCGGAATTTAATTGAAAGAACAATTCTTATTTTTGAAGCTTAAAAGAAAAGAGTTGACCGGAATTTAATTTTTTTGTGTAAACGACTCCGAAATTTATGGTTTTCAATAGCTTTGTATAATGATTTTGGACTTAGGCGTGCGTTCGGATTTGGATTTGGAGGTCCGTAGGGTAATTTGAAGCAATTCGGCGAAAGTTGAAAAATTGAAGTTTTAGAAGGTTGAGAGGTTTGATCAAGAGTTAGTTTTGGTGATATCGGGGTCAGATTTTGATTTTGAGAGTTGGAGTAGCTCCGTTATGTCATTTGGAACTTGCATGCAAAATTTGGCGTCATTCCTGGTTGATTTGATATGTTTCGGCGCGAGTTTTAGAAGTTAGAAGATTTGGAAATTTATAAGTTCGATTCGTGGGGAGATTTTTAGTTTCGATGTTGTTTGATTTGATGGGACCTTGAGCTGATCTATGTTAGGTTATAGGACTGGTCGGTATATTCGGATGGGGTCTCGAGGGGCCCGAGTGTGTTTCGGACGAGCTTCAGATCATTTTCATATTTTGGGGCAGATCTGGTTGTGGTGCTTCGTACCTACGACATTTTGGAGTGCAGGTGCGGCTCCACTTATGCGTGAGCCTGGTCGCTTCTGCCCCAAAAGGAAGCTCGCTTCTGCGGATATTGGCACACAGGTGCAATGGCCGTTTTTGTTGGTCCAGCAATCGCATATGCAAAGTTGTTCGCACCTGCGATACCTCTGTCGCTGGTGCGACTGTATTTGCTGCAGATGCGGATCCTGGCCTTGTAAGCTGAATTCGCAGATGCGAACTTTTACTCGCAAATGCGAGAGCGCTCCCTTGTCCGCAAATGTGGGAGTTCTTAGCAGAATCATATAAGTAGAGGGTTTGGCTATTTTCTTCATATTTTGAGTTGTAGACCTCGGTTTTGAAAAAAAATTCGTAGGTTTTTCAAGCAACTCATTGGGGTAAGTGTTCTCTACCTGAATCTTGTTATATTTCATGAATCCATTGTTATTTTCATCATCTAATTAGTGAATTAAGTTAAAATTTGAAAAAACCTTTGAAAATGTAAAATGATGATTTGAAGGACGAGATGATGTCGGAAATTGATAATTTTGGTATGGTTGAACTCGTTATAGAATGCGTGTTCGGATTTTATAATTTTGGTGGGGTTCCGAGGTGCGGACCCGAGGTTTGACTTTTGGGTTGACTTTTAGTTCTTGTTAAAGATTGAACCTTTATTATTCGGAATTTATTTTCTACGAGTTTTATTTATGAATTGAAGTTAATTTGGTTAGATTTGAGCCGTTCGGAGGGTGTTTCAATCGAGAAGGTCATTTTAGAGTAACGGTCTAGCTTCTTTGAGGTAAGTATCTTGCCTAATTTTGTATGGGGGAACTACTCCTTAGGATGTGCATCTTTGGTGCGCGAGGTGATGAGTTCGTGCTCGGGCTTATGTCTGAAATTTTGACCATTTAGGGTTCTTAGGTTCTTATGTTCATTAGATATAAAGTTGTTTGTTATGATAAATCCCCCAATTACTAGTTTCACCTCTATATGTCTTTATTTAGAATTAATTGCTTCATGTTCCATCCTTATTGCCGATTAAAACTCTTATGTGCTTTGACTGAAGTTGTTGCTTCTTTTGTTACTATGCTATATTTTCCGTAATTGCCTATCATTAGTTGAAGTTATTATTATCTTTCCCTTAATCTGCTTATCCTTAACTGAGTTTGTTGAATCTCTTTCGTAATTGCTCAACCCTAATTGAAGTTTTGTTATCACTTACCATTTTTGACCTACCCTTAATTGGAGTCATTGATTCACGTTATCCCTCTTAGTGTTGAATTGTACTTATGTGGAATCATTGCTACATAGTATCTCTTCCTTGTTGAGCTATTGCTTTGTTGTACCATTATTTCATGTCGTGTCTTTCATTGTAAGCTCGTTCTTCCGTCTCTTTGTGTTTTGGAGTTCCTGGGTTGATTTACTTGCCGTATTCTTGTGTTATTGTCATTGTTGCTGTTGTATTCAGTGTTGTGTTTGCACGAGGTTTCTGCCGTGCGGTTGTTATTGTGGCACGAGGTTTCTGTTGTGCGGTTGTTATTGTGGCACGAGGTTTCTGTCGTGCTGTTGTTATTGTGGCACGAGGTTTCTGTCGTGCTGTTGTTATTGTGGCACGAGGTTTCTGCTGTGCGGTTTGTTATTGTGGCATGAGGTTTTGGCCGTGCGGTTGTTATTGTGGCACGAGGTTTCTGCCGTGCTGTTGTTATTGTGGCACGAGGTTTCTGCTGTGCGGTTTGTTATTGTGGCATGAGGTTTTGGCCGTGCGGTTGTTATTGTGGCACGAGGTTTCTGCCGTGCGGTTGTTATTGTGGCACGAGATTTCTGCCTTGCGGTCGTCATTGTTTGCACTATGTTTCTGCCGTGCGGTTGTCTTTGTTTGCAGGAGGTTTCTGTCGTGTTGTTATGATTCATTTTACGATTTGAGACTACGAGGCGGTATCTCGGGAGGGCTCTGTTGTCATTTTCCTTTTCTATGCACTTGTCTTTGATTGTTGTTTTCCTTAGCATATTGCTAATTGTTTCCCTCTGTGTTGCTTTATTTGCTCAGTTCTATGTAGCTAATCTTGTTGTGTTTGTCGTTACGTCCACTTCATTGATGTCTTATTTACAATGTATATTTCGTGGTGATCGTTTTTTATGTGCCATTCCTTATCTCCACTCTTAATTGTGGACTTGAATTGTGGTAGAACACTTGCACAAGCATACACGTAGATGAATCACATATATTGGTTTAAGGAGATGAAACCTGATGTTATTGACCATTACACGTACCCTTGTCTACTTGCCTTATGTGTGAGAGTTGTCCTCTTGGCACGTGAGTCGTCCGTGCGGCATGGATTGAAATGTGGGCACAAGGTGCCAAGTGATTAGGGTTCAATAATTGGGACCCATGAGTTGTGATTATGAGGTTCAGTACCTCGTGGAAATGCTTGAACAAATCTGGTGTGAAAGCGGTTGTTCTTATTGAGTTGTTGCTATTTTTCTTTTATTTGAAAGACGGTGTTCAGTTTACTCTACAACATTATTACCTTACTGCTTCCTGTTAAATATTGTTGTTATTAGTGAATCATTGCAAGTATTAATCAGTGTTCCTTATCCTGCTTAGCTTTATATTAATATTGTCTCCTCTGTTAGTTCATCTTCACACTTATTCAGGTTGTTTAGTCTGGTAGGTGTCTTGACTGTCCCTCGTCACTACTTCACCGAGGTTAGTCTTGATACTTACTGTGTATCACTGTGGTGTACTCATACTACGCTTCTGCACATTTTTGTGTAGATTCAGGTGCCACGGTTGTTGTTGATTATTAGCTGGCTGGTCGAGCTGTGGAGACTCAAGGTAAACCTGTCGTCGCGTTCGCATTCCTCGAAGTCACCTTCTGATTTCGTTTTATGTTTGTTTGATTTCCATTCCGAACAGTTGTACTTAAGGATTCTCTTAGCGAACTTAGTAGAGCTTATGACTTGTACTACCTGTTTTAGAATTTGTGATTTGTATAAGATTTTTATCTCGTATTTTTCATTTGATGGTGCCGTCACGACATCCTACGGAGGAAAAATGGGTTTGTGACAAAAAGGATGAGTTTTAATAGAAGTTGTCTACATAAAAACTTTATTTATATTTTTAGTCTTCGGTTGAAATTCTGTCATAATTTTCTTTTGGGTTTATCCTATCAACCTAAACAGGTGCTCACCCAACCACTTAAATTAAAAAGTTGAGAATGTGTAATTTATATATAATTCATATATAATAGATGTATAATCGTGTGTTGTTGGTATATCATCTATTTATATTAGCTATAAAAAGTAAACAATAAATCTGGCCGGATATTTATATAATGATCCATAAGATTTCAATTTCTTGATTTTATTCATGATATGACTTCTATTATAATTATTTTAAAACTCTCTACTAAAATTTAGAAATATCTTATCTTTTATTTTAAAAATTATTTTATAAGTTTAAAAAATAATCCATTTCGAAATAATTTGTTTACATTTTAAAAAATAACTATTTCACGTCATACTAATTTTATTTTTTTAAATATACTTTTTGTTACACTTGAAAATCTCTATAAAACCATCAATTAGAAACCAATATCCTTCTTGTTGAATTCGAGAAAAAAAAAAATCTTTCACACAATCTAATGATTCAAAACTAATATTCTTCAACGAAAAAAATTACTATATCCTTGCAATGTTGGTTTTACTGCAGCTAAATGAAGAAGTTTCGGCTTATACCCTTCAATTCCTAGAAGGTGTTAATAGAAATTAATGATAGCAATTGTATAGCTAAAGTTTTATTATTTATTTGATGTCCATTTATAGAAATTGACTCTTCAAACAAAAAATTTTCAAAAAAAAAAAAAAAATTGTTTTGGATATTGACTGATTTTTGTAATGTTTCTTTCTCCAGCATGTAGGTTTACTTCATTATATATGTAAGTAAACTTTTATCAACTTTTAAACTTTTTTTTATTATCTGGATAAACATAGATGTGTACCTTATATATTACATTTATTTTAAAAGAAATTCGCTTTATTTAAATCTAGCTATAGTGTTTTAAAGAACTATAATTATATGATTTTAAATGTAAAAGAGTTTTATAGTTATATGGAGTATTTTTTTTTTTGCCAGAGGCGAAGTAGTATTTAAATAATTTAAATTAAGATAACAAAAGTTCCTAATATGATTGCATATGATCATTAACCGAATTAAGTATGATAACATGATAACAAATTTTTTTATTTTATTTTAATATTAAAAACTTTATCTCTAAATTAAAAATTATCCTTTAATATATATATATATATATATATATGTGTGTGTGTGTGTGTGTGTGTGTGTGTGTGTGTGTGTGCATATATATTTGTATTTGACTAACATAGTCAAATATAGAATAAAGTTACTATATACTATTGACATTTGTTAGCTTGCCACTTGGCTTAACGACAATGCCAATTATATATGGTAGCTTTATTCTTTTAATATATATATATATATATATATATATATATATATATATATATATATATATATATATATATATATATATNGAGAGAGAGAGAGAGAGAGAGAGAGAGAGAGAGAATTCTTAATTTTTTTTTTGTTATCTGGATAAACATAGACGTGTACCCTATATGTTATATTTATTTTAAAAGAAATTTGCTTTATTCAAATCTAGTTATAGTGTTTTAAAGAACTATAATTATAGGATTTTAAATGTAAACGAGTTTTATAGTTATATGGAATTTTTTTTCGTTTTTGCCAGAGGCAAAGCAGTATTTAAATGATTTGAATTAAGATAACAAAAGTTCCTAATATGATTGCATATGATCATTAACTGAATTAAGTATGATAACATGATAACAAAAGATAATTTTTTTTAATTTTAATTCAAATTTAAAAACTTTATCTGTAAATTCAAAATCATCCTTTAATATATATTTGTTTTTGACTAATATAGTCAAATATAGAATAAAGTTACCACATACTATTGACATTTATTAGCTTGCCACTTGGCTTAACCACAATGCCAATTATATATGGTATATATATATTTGTATTTGACTAACATAGTCAAATATAGAATAAAGTTACCATATACTATTGACATTTATTAGCTTGTCACTTGGCTTAACCACAATGCCAATTATATTTAGTAATCTTATTCCTTTAATATATATACAAATATAAATATAGATATAAATATAGATAAAAAGATCAACAATTATTTTGTCAATACGTTGCAACTCGTGTCCAAAATTATGCTCATCTACTTCATTCTAATAATATAAGAATATAAAATTCCCAAATGCATAAATTTTTTTTACCTTATATATTAATAAAAGTATCAAAACAATTTCAAGTACGTGTTGGGGGATGAAGAATTAACCTTAATAGCCGCACATCCAACCGCTTAAACTAAAAATAATCGGTTGATGTATATATATTATTGTGTATAATCAACATATAATCTATATATACTGATTAGAAAAAATAAATAACGAATCTGACCGGCTATTCGTGTAAATCCCCTAATTGTTCTACATCATAGCTTTCCTTTTTCATTTTTATCGTCCTTTAACTCTACACTTACTCTACATTTTTGTAATTTAATTGTAGATGACATTAATGAAAAAAATTCTTGTTATTAGTAACCATGTCCCACTACTAATTTATACTTGAGTTTCATCATTTTGTGAAAAACTTTTTGTAGTGCTTTTTACTACAATAATAACAACTAAGCACCCATGTGTAAAGAGAGAAGAAGTCATATATCCTGCATCAATTAGAATGGAGCAAGTACGAGAACCAAAGTTTCTACTTTCGAACTCAACCCGGCATCAATTTTTTAATTAAAAAACATAAAGTTACATAATTAAATACATAAAAGTATTATAAATTTTAAGTTGCTTAAAAATTAAATTATTTTTAAGAATATATAATAAATTTTTGTTAAAGGTAAAATTATTTGACTCTTCAAATAAAGATAATATCATATAAAGTGGAACAACGGAAATAAATGATGATTTTCGCGTGACTCAAATATAAGAGAATAATAGAATTACTATAATTTTTTGGTCTGTTAAGGATGATTGACGATGCATGATGCATCATTGTAAGTCAAAATTTTGTTAAACTAGAAAACTAGTTTATTATGAATATAAGATTTATGAGTTTAGGTAGGAAATTTCAAAAGAGAAAAACCAAGATTAGAAGATTGAAAAATAATTGACAATAAATTAAAAAAAATGATACAGGTTTAATTAGTAATGGGCTGAGTTACAAAAACAGGGTGTTCACCGAAATCGAACAACTTAAACTAAATCGAATATCGAAAAGTTGAAAAAAATGATATGTTTTGTTTTTGAATTTTAACTTAGAAATATATAAATCTGATTTGATTATAAGTTAAAAAAATTAAGTCGATCAGTTCTATCTAAAAATTATAATCACTAACATATATGTATATTTTTATACATATAAGATATCTTGGTAAAAGATAAAATTCTTAAAGAATAACTCGCACTTGGTAGTGTTATGTTGGAATATAATCGTTGACCATGTATTTGATAGTGTATGTTACATATTAAAAAAATCAACAAAAAAATACAAAAGAATCGTGAACAACCGACTTAATCAATTGATTTAATTTGATTCTGATATTTAAAAACTGATTTAATTAATTTAATTTTTTTTTTAGAAAAAAATCTAACTCAAACCTAATTATGAACCCAGCAGTACATGTAGGGACAGAAAATACTTTGGGAAAACAAAATAGTAGGACAATAACTTGACTTGAAGTTAGTTAAAAATGGAACCCACAATAAGTGAGGGCATCTTTGTCAAACAAAAGTTTTGGTAAAACTAAAAAAGCATATAGCAAGAATAATCCCATTTTTATTCCTCCCCTTTAATTTTCATGTTGTAAGCTTGAAGTCAAACAATACCTTTAAAAAATCTAGAACTACTTTATTTTGCTTATAAGGACCCCACACTTCCTATTAATTCACTATCTGCGCCCACAATTTCTTGAAAAGTCAAAAAAGTGACATTCATTTTGCTTACGTGGTGAAAATTTACAGCAGTACGTTCTTTTCGATGCCACGAGATTGGGAGGTGCAGCTTTTTGGGACCGTTCCTGGAAAGTTTCTTTACTTGTTACTAAAACAGGAAATAAGAAAAAGAAAACAGAAATAGTCTTCTTGTAAATAACATTTTACTACCTACAACTTGTTTAAATATGAGTAGGATCCCCTCTTTCTTTTTTATAGGACACTATTTGCTGTTTTTCCAAATTCATGTAATTTCACTTCTGATTTGATGAATTTAATTACATTTAAATGCTTTTTTCCTCCATAAAAGGAAGTATGAATTCAATCCAATCTGTTTATATCATCTCATTCAATTATTATACCTACTTGCTTTGTTGACATTATTTTAAAAAAGAAAAGAAAGACATGAATGCAATATAATTCTTTTTTACATCACTTCATTCTATTATTTGCTTTGCTGATATAAAGCAAAACAATTCATTTTATGTTTTTGTACGCCCTTAGGTGAAAATTAAAGGAAATACATTAAAAAATATGAATACTTAAATAACGGTAATATTTCACTTTAATAAATGTTACTAATGTTAGTTCTATATGTATAACCTCAACGTATTTCTATGACTGTGTATGAGAAGGTTATCCTCTTTTACTGGTTTTGGTTCTTTGATCTACCATTTTGAAGAATACAATGGTAAGCTCGCATCCCTTTTCAATCGATATCATATACTTCTGGAAGAAACCTTTCTGGTTATAACATTTGCGTAGCGTATAAGATTAGCTTTAAAACATATGACTAATTTAGAACTTTTCTTAATCTATTATATAGATCCGATTAAGCAAGTTTTTACAAGTATTAATGATTTTACACCGATCAATTTTCAGTCGATATACAATTTACTTTGACATGTTTATTATTAAAAGTTGATTTATTTAATGTAATTACACATAAGAAAAGTTTATGTGTTTGATTTAGATTTGATGAAAAGTTCATAGGAGCATAACACAATTCAGATAAAAATATAAAATTTGACTTACTTTTACTCTCTTTTTGACATATATTTAGCAGTAAGATCTCCTCTATATTAGTACTATATAGTTATTAGTAGTTTCTACATCCTGTTCTCTTGGCTAGTTAGAATCTCTGCCTTTTTCTAAATTTTCTCCTCACTGTCCTTATCACTTCATCACCACCTCCCCTTACTCCTTCCATCTAGAACCATCCTTTCTTCTCCATTACACCACATACACACACACAGAGTTTCTCTCTATATATAGATTAACAGATTTTCATTTTGGCGGAGGAGGAGAGCGGCGTACGGAGGCGGAGATGGCGGGAAACGATTGGATTAACAGCTACTTAGAGGCGATATTGGATGTAGGTCCAGGGATCGAAGATAAGAAGTCGTCGTTGTTGTTAAGAGAGAGAGGGAGGTTTAGTCCAACGCGATACTTCGTTGAGGAAGTTATTACAGGCTTCGATGAGACTGATCTACATCGCTCTTGGGTTCGAGTATGTTCAATTTTACTTTTTTTGGTTAAATGTATTGATCAATGTGTTTTTTTTTGCTTGAATTTTGAGGATTTGTTGTTTGATATGTGAATTTTTACTGGATGAGTATAGGCACAAGCTACTCGGAGTCCGCAAGAGAGGAATACTAGGCTCGAGAATATGTGTTGGAGGATTTGGAATTTGGCTCGCCAGAAAAAGCAGGTCTTTCTCTCTCTCTCTCTCTCTCTATATATATATATGTGTGTGTGTGTGTTTGTGTGTGTGTGTGTCTGCGTATGTTTCAAATGGAGAATTTAGTCGCGTATGTATTTGACTGGCGCAAGTTTAAGAAAGAATACACTTTTGAAACTTGTGGTGTAAACCAAGTTATAGATATTTGTGCGGCTATAAATCATCTTGTTAAGGGCAAAGTATAAAATTTAAAGTTAAATTGTTTCTAAATCTCTCCGTGTGTGTGTTTGAAATGGAAAATTGAGTTGTGTACGTATGTGAAATAGGAATATTTCAAAACATTTGTATGGCTATAAAATATACTCTATATGACTATAAAAGCTTTTCATTAGTAGTAAAATGAGAAGTTTATTGAACGGTCTAATAAGGTACTAATGTAGTAATGTAACAATTTTTTTTGTGTGGGGCTGAACAATGGAAAGTATGAATTTTGTGATATTTTACAGCTTTACATAGCAAATAATTTATTTTATTTTCGGTTGATTCACATCTCTATTGTATGGTTACTGGAGAAGTTGGAATTGTCCTGTTAAAGCCAAAAATAAATAAATATAAACAATTGCAAAATATTGGAAAAAAGAAGAAGAAGAAGGAGAAGACACTTTGTTAATGACGAACAAAGGGAATTCAGTGCTGTTAATGGACCCAGTTTCACGTAGATTCCATGTTCTGCACAATTTATATTGTGTTTGATATTAGCACATGACAATTTAGTTTGTGGAAGGAAATGTAGCAACATTGCGGTTTTATGTGTTTAGATTCTCTCACTCTCTTGTATATTAGTCAGCCACCTTTTCTACAATGTAACCCTTGAGTGGACTTCTAAGACAGAAGAGTATAATATGATTTAGCTAATGTGGATGACTATCGAATTCATTACGCAGTGAGAGACCAGTTTCATCACATCTTTGTTTGACCTTTGTAACTTTAGTTCACAGCTGAGCTGAGCTGACTATTTTTGACGGGGGAGAAAGCTTTTAATGTCTGCTAGATTATGAAGGATAAGAATTGGCATGTCGAATTTGTTTCCTTTTTAGTTCCTCATAGGCAAATGATGCAAGGAAAGGGTACACAGGAACTGTGGACTGTGCAAAACTATCAGTGTGCTGTTAAGGTTTTTGTTAGACTCTTTGTTTGCAAGTTTAATATATGTGTCATTCATTTCCTCCTTAACTCGCACATTTTAGTTCTCTAACTCAAAACTAATTTATGCATTTTATTTGTTAGAATAGAACTAAGTTCATGAAATGAATTTTGTGCTTTGCTAGGTAGCTGCATAATCTTGGGTATTCTTCTCTTGCTCAAGGTTCATCGTGATGATCCATTTCAGTTTCATAAATTTTGGTTCACTACTTCAGTCAGACTAATTTAATTACCAAAGTCAATGAGTACTTCATAGTTTAAGTTGAACATACTCGTCACATTAATTTTCTTTTGCTATCTTACTATTACAAAAATTGAGAGGACTTGAAATGAACTTCAACTTTTCAGCCTCCCCATCCCATAAAAATAGCAACCTGCATTTTATATATTACATGTCAATGTAATGAGTTACACAGATCAATCCATGAAGTGCATTCATTCCAAAATTAGTTTGGGAATAACGAGCAATGTACAAACTTTACAGAATTTAAAAAAAAAACAAGACATCAAATTTGGTGATAATGATTGCTCATTTGAAAGTCTTCATATTACTCAAGTTATATAGAGAAATTTTATTAGGCATTGCAAGGTTGGTTAATTCAAATTCGTAAAATTTCCCTTAGGTTTTAATTTTCCTTCTTGCTAGTTTGTCTAGTTTATATCGTCTGTGATATGCTGTGTTCTTCTGTTACCGGTGGTCCCGTATTACTGTCTATTCACTCTATCAAAGATCTGTGCATTTCAAAATTGTAGAAGTGTTGCCATTTATGTGGTGTTTTATAAAGCATAGACATGGTCTACTTTCTCAAAATTCCAGCCTTGTATTTATGTAGCTTGAGGGAGAGCAAGCTCAGTGGATGGCAAAACGCCGTCAAGAACGTGAGAAAGGTCGCAGAGAGGCAGTTGCTGATATGTCAGAGGATCTATCTGAGGGAGAGAAAGGGGATATGGTTAGTGACATTCCATCTCACGGCGAAAGTACCAAAGGCCGCTTGCCTAGAATCAGTTCTGTGGAGACAATGGAAGCCTGGGTTAATCAGCAGAGGGGAAAGAAGCTTTATATCGTACTTATAAGGTGTGAGAGGACCTTTACTGTACTTCTATGTGATGAAGTAGAATGTGGAAAATTACTTGATTTTCCTGTGCAACATTCAAAGAGAATATGAAATACCATCATTAGATTTGTCCCTATAAAACCTTGAGCAACCATTCTTCAATTCTTAATCTTACTTCCTGTTTAAGAGAGGCAATTCAGCAGCTCCAGAGTACCTAGCTGCATGCTTCATTCAGGTGTTTTTTTTTTCTCACTAACACTACATTCTTGCAGTTTACATGGTTTAATACGGGGTGAGAATATGGAGCTTGGACGGGATTCTGATACAGGTGGTCAGGTGATTATATTTCCATGTGTTTTAACTATATCTCTTGACTAGTGAGTACTCATTAAATTCCTGCTTATGCAAATTCATCTTTTCTGCTCTTTGCTATTGGAACGAGACCATCTTCTTGTTTCTCTTTCCTACTGTTGTTGTCCATGACAGAAGAAGATTTTGTGATATTTTTGTCCCTTTTCAGGTGAAGTATGTTGTCGAACTTGCAAGGGCCTTAGGGTCGATGCCAGGTGTATATCGGGTTGACTTGCTTACTAGACAAGTATCTTCGCCAGAAGTAGATTGGAGCTATGGGGAACCAACCGAGATGCTGCCACCAAGAAGTACCGAGGGCTTGATGACTGAGATGGGGGAGAGTAGTGGTGCTTATATTATTCGCATCCCTTTTGGGCCTAGAGAAAAGTATATTCCAAAAGAGCAGCTATGGCCTTATATTCCCGAATTTGTTGATGGTGCTCTTAACCATATTATTCAAATGTCCAAAGTTCTGGGTGAGCAAATTGGTAATGGCTATCCTGTGTGGCCTGTTGCCATACATGGGCATTATGCAGATGCTGGTGACTCAGCCGCTCTCTTGTCAGGTGCTTTAAATGTACCAATGCTTTTCACTGGTCACTCACTTGGTAGAGATAAGTTGGATCAACTATTGCGACAAGGTCGGTTGACAAAGGATGAAATAAATTCGACCTACAAAATAATGCGGAGAATCGAGGCTGAGGAGTTAACTCTTGACGCTTCAGAAATTGTCATAACCAGTACAAGACAGGAGATTGATGAGCAATGGCGTTTGTATGATGGGTTTGATCCAATATTAGAGCGTAAGTTACGTGCAAGGATCAAGCGCAATGTCAGCTGTTATGGCAGGTTTATGCCTCGTATGGCTGTAAGTATTGGATCCCCTCTCTAATATGCTAGTATCTACTTTCACTTTCTAGTTGGATATGTCACTAAGCCAATGAATGTGAAGCTCTCAGTTGCTTCCAGTGGTTTCTGAAATAGGTAAAGCATCCGCTATTCTTGATGCAGGTGGAATTATTTCATATCACTACGTATAACGACAAGTTCAAAAAGTTAGTTTTAAGGAAAATGTTTCCCTTCATAATCTGGGATTCTTTCAGCAGCATTAGTAATGGTTATGTATGTGTATTATTCAATATTCACGTCTTGGCAAAAAGGGATTTTTATGAGTAACGGGACTTGCCTTGATCTCTTTTTCTTCAAGCTCTCTTTCCAACTTGTGATGTAAACCTTCAAGTTAAATAGGTTCACAGCTTTCTCCATCTGAAACGGCTGGCAATTTCTGCATTTTTCTTTTGCAATACATTCTTTCTCAAGAGCCTCATATGATAAACTGAGCATCCGTGTGCAGGTAATTCCTCCTGGGATGGAGTTCCACCATATTGTTCCACATGAAGGTGACATGGATGGCGAAACAGAAGGAACTGAAGATGGAAAAGCCCCGGATCCACCTATTTGGACAGAGGTTTCCATTGACATCATTTTTTGCTCCTTCGAGTGACCTTCCACTCTTTCTGTATTCTTCTATTCTTGCTAATTTCTTAATGTGATTTCCGTTCCTAGATAATGCGCTTCTTTTCTAATCCAAGGAAGCCTATGATACTCGCCCTTGCTAGGCCTGATCCGAAGAAGAACCTCACTACTTTAGTGAAAGCATTTGGTGAATGTCGTCCATTGAGAGAGCTTGCTAATCTTGTAAGTTTGAGTTTACACCAGTTGTATGAGGTGAATTGCCTTCCTTTACAGGGAAGGGAAGCTGAGCTAGCAGTGCAATTGATGTTCCTCCTTTTCCTTTATTCTTTTTCTGCAGATGTTGATAATGGGTAATCGAGATAATATCGACGAAATGTCTAGCACAAATTCATCAGTCCTCCTTTCAATCTTAAAGATGATAGATAAGTATGATCTTTATGGTCAAGTAGCTTATCCTAAACACCACAAGCAGGCAGATGTTCCTGATATTTATCGCCTTGCTGCAAAGACTAAGGTACTGCCAGTTATTTTAATGTCAAGTGCATAGTTCTCACTCCCTGAGTTGTTTGAGCAATCGGACACATAGGGTGTGATGCTTCTTGATTGAATAAGTTCCAAGCTTTTGTTTTTTCAATATATAGTGATGTTCTTTTATTCTTTTTCCGAGGGTAATATGTGGAAAGTATTCATTGTATATATGAAACAATTACTTTACGTTTTATTAGCACATCATTACTCATTTTGTGCAGTGTGCACGAGTAGATTATACCAAATAAGAGAAACCGCAGGAGGATGTTACTTGTCAATTAGACAACTGATGATTTTTAGTCAATGTGAAATTTAGAAATCAGCTTAATGCTACATGGAAAGCAAAATTAGATTGAGGGTGTCCAATGGACCAAGTGGAGCTGAGTGCAGTTCTAAAAGCCATTAATTTGGTTCAACTTAGTGACCCCAGTACAGAATGTGGAGAAGACTGTTTGGCACCTTCTTCCTCTTATATCCTTTAATATAAGAGCATGGGCTCTCTGATACAGCAACGTGGCTTGCTCTTTCTCATGTTTGGCACCTTTTTCGTCCTATTTATAGTAATATATGCATGGGGTCTCTGATACAGTAACATGTCTTACGCTTCTCATGTCACCTGAAGCCACATCTAATTAAATGGATAGATAGATATAACATTATCTCATTGTGGTGGCAGAAAAAAAAGCAAATAAGAAGCCTTTCCCTCTCGAAATCAGATATTTTGTTAGCATGCTTGCCTTCCCTTCAGCAATTAGTGGCTCAGAAAGACAATATTGAGATACTTCTTGAATTTATTTTTACAGGGTGTTTTTATTAATCCAGCTTTTATTGAGCCTTTTGGACTGACTTTGATTGAGGTATTCTTCTTCATGAAGTGATTCAAGCTTTAATTGATGATTTTGTTATTCTTCACAATAAGTTGGTGAGTCTTTTCTATTGACCTATGCACTTATATCCCTTGCACAGGCAGCAGCTTATGGTCTCCCAATGGTAGCCACAAAAAATGGAGGACCTGTTGATATCCACAGGGTATGCTGTTGCATTTATTTCATATGCTGTCTTTGATGCCGTCCACTCTGTTCGACAAAGTTCCAACAAATTAGATTCAAATTGATCTTCACTCGGTTTGCAGGTTCTTGACAATGGTCTCTTAGTGGATCCCCATGATCAGCAGGCAATCGCTGATGCTCTTTTGAAGCTGGTTGCTGATAAGCACTTGTGGGCTAAATGTAGGGCAAATGGATTAAAAAATATCCACCTCTTCTCGTGGCCTGAGCACTGTAAAACATATCTTTCCCGGATAGCTAGCTGCAAACCTAGGCAACCACGCTGGCTGAGAAACGATGATGATGATGATGAAAATTCAGAAAATGATTCTCCTAGTGATTCCTTGAGAGATATTCATGATATATCTTTGAATTTGAGATTTTCACTAGATGGGGAGAAGAATGACAATAAAGAAAATGCTGAGAATACATTAGACCCGGAAGTTCGAAAGAGCAAGTTAGAGAATGCTGTTTTGTCCTGGTCTAAGGGTGTACTTAAGAGCACACCGAAAGCTTGGTCGTCAGACAAGGGAGACCAGAATTCTGGTCCTGGTAAATTCCCAGCGATAAGGAGGAGAAGACATATTTTTGTTATTGCAGTGGATTGTGATGCTAGCTCAGGACTCTCTGAAAGTGTGAGAAAGATATCTGAGGCTGTAGAGAAAGAAAGAGCAGAGGGTTCCATTGGATTCATCCTGGCCTCATCTTTCAATATATCAGAAGTACAGTCTTTCCTGGTTTCGGAGGGCATGAAGCCTACTGATTTTGATGCTTACATATGCAATAGTGGAGGTGATCTTTATTATTCATCCTTCCACTCCGAACAAAATCCTTTTGTAGTTGACTTGTACTACCACTCGCATATCGAGTATCGTTGGGGGGGCGAAGGGTTGAGGAAGACACTGGTGCGTTGGGCCGCTTCTATCATTGACAAGAAGGGTGAAAATGAAGATCACATTGTTGTTGAGGATGAAGACAATTCAGCCGACTACTGCTATACTTTCAAAGTCCGCAAGCTTGGGACGGTAAATTGGCTTCATTTCTCTATTTTTTGGTTGTTTTTTCCCCTTCTTATTTGCTTCTTTAACCACACCTCCTGCTGCCCTGGGGGCAGTTCAATGCTGTTGCAAAAGCTTTCCTACTTTTGTATTGAGAATCTGCTTCTGGCTGCTGACATCAAACATTCAGGCTTGTGCCACATATTCTTTGAACATCTGAATCTATTTTTTCCAAGCATCTGATATGATGATGCAATTGTACACCAGTAGGGTTTTCTGTTACACCCTCTTAACTGATTCTTATTGCTTTTGCAGGTTCCTCCTGCGAAGGAACTTAGAAAACTAATGAGAATTCAGGCGCTTCGTTGTCACGCTGTTTATTGTCAAAATGGGAGTAGGATTAATGTGATTCCTGTGCTGGCATCTCGGTCCCAAGCACTCAGGTAACTGTTTTAGTTCCATCTACGTAAAGGTTGCTGGGGTATCTCTGCCAACTGTTCTGTTTAAAGCATCAACTATGTGAATTGCTATGTCTATGGTGCATCTTTCTTCAGAATACACGATAAATATTGACTTTGTTGAAATGCATTTATTAATCAATTTTTGCTTATATTCTTTTACTTATATCTCTGAGAGACACTGAATATGAGTGGAATGCTATCTAAACGCGGGGTCTCATGGTCTTGCCACCTGTGCCTTGGTCCTTGAAAGTGGTTGATTCATTATATGTGCATTTTGTGTGCTCTTGGCTAGTTCAATTATCAATTGCCTTGTACCCCTGCGTCATTGAAAAAGAATGGGGGGCCAGGAATTTTAGAGCTGCAATCCTTTTGATTTCTTTTGCTTACCAAGATTTTATTTGTGGTTTTACGTGTTTGTGTAGTCAAAATACTGTCACCCTTTATGAGGTACAAAATTAGAGCTAGTCCATAGTCTATAATAAATATGATTACTAAAATCGTGCTTTAAATTGTCTTTGTTTGTGATGTTCACTCTCTTGGTCCAAAAGATGCTTCATGTCTATCAGCCCTCCTGCTAATGTTCCAAATAATAACGTAGTCTTCAACCAATTATGTGCTTCAATATAATTACCGGGAGTAAGCGCTATAGCCTGTTTCCAATACTCAGCGGCTTGATCGAACCAAGCCTCTGCAATTTCAGAATCTCCCTGTTGAATGGCCTGTTCTCCCCGGCTGGAATAGGTAGTTCAATTCCTTCCCTTAGAACCGTACTTGAGAATTTCTTACCTCATACGGCTCAGCAGTCAATTCTTTTGGTGTCCCATTTTGATCTATACCATATCTAATAAAATCTAATGAGATTTCTCATGGATCTATCCCATTTATATCCTTTTCAGCTCTGTTATCCGTCTCAAACACGTACTATCCTTGCTGCGATTCTGGATCTTATTTCAGTTGGTTTCTAACTGCAGAGGAGTTACAGGATGTATCTTTCTGGAAATATGGGATAACTTTTATGTCCTTAAGGGCAGTAAACATTAAAGCTGAAACTGAGGCTGAAATCTTTAGTCCACTGGTAATATATTTTGGGACACTGGAATTTTCATATTTGGATGACTGAAGTATATTGTCTACAGGTACTTGTATCTGCGATGGGGAATGGACTTGTCAAAGTTGGTGGTTTTCGTTGGAGCAAGCGGTGATACTGATTATGAAGGATTGATCGGTGGTCTACGCAAGGCTGTCATAATGAAAGGACTCTGCACTAGTGCAAGCAGCTTAATTCATGGTAATAGGAATTACCCGCTATCCGATGTTTTACCATTCGACAGCCCTAATGTTGTTCAAGTGGCAGAGGAATGTAGCAGTACCGAGATCCGTTCCTCACTGGAGAAACTAGGGGTACTCAAAGGATAATGCCTTCCCCTTAGATTGGCAAAAATCTACATGAGCTAAGATTATGCCATGAAAGAATAGCCATCCATTTCTTTTGAAGCTGTTAATAGTTTTCAACAGACTACAAGATGAGATGAGCCCTTTGATTCTCTTAAAAGATGGACATAAAGCCTTCACTCTGTTCCGAGTGTTATGGAAGTCTTATCTAAACCGATGCTGTATAGTTGTAGAATTTCTTTTGCTATGTCATTGGATAGAACCTCTTCCAGTTCATATACTGCGAGAAAAATAAATTTCAACTGAAAAACGTTGACCGATCTTGTAAATTATCATATACATCCACCAAAGGCGTTATTGGTGGTTTTCAAATGCGGTCTGTTGACTGGATCAATATTTTTTAAAGCTTGTGGATCTGTTAAATTTTCATTTAAACAGAATTGGTTTCATATAATGCAACAAGCTGTGGGATGCTATTTTAGTCTTTTGCTGATTATTATCACGAACTGTTTGAACGAACGACCGTTAGATGTTCTGGACAGGTTTTTGTACTGTTTGATTTTGGGATATTTCATCTCCATACACTGTCTTGGTTGTTTCGTTTTTGCTATTGAATTTTAACTTCAGTATTTGTTGCCAATTACTGGTATCCATTCTGACCCATAAATACATGCAATCAGTCTCGAGTCTTGTGGAGTTACGCTATTTATCTCTTCAATTGTGTGTTTTGGCCTTTTTTTGGGGGGGACCTGTCAATGTATAATTGAAAAAGTACATGAGTAATTGCGAGAATTAATGCCTTAACTAGGATATATTGCTACAGTAAGCAGATCTAGGATTCTTCTGCAGCGCCTTAATGACAGAGAACAAAGACCTTCGAGATCCCAATTTGTTTGGTTTTGGAATTTGTTGTTGTGGTCGTCGTCGTTTAACAGTTTAGAAAAGCAACAGGAGACTTGCTCCTAGGATCCCATCTTGTTGCCGATCTCAACAGATTGCAGACTTTTTATCATAGTGGGTCAAGCATGCAACTTTCTAGCCGTAATGATTTACATTTTCGTGCTAGGAAGCTTCTTAATGTTGACAAGCTCCTCATTTCAATTCTAATATTTTACTGCTCATTATTAACATGACTCTGTAAAAGAGCTTTCTTCTCATTTTCTGTTTAAACGGTTAGCTGGTTAGGTTTATATATGTCCTGCCTGTTCTTTGTATTAAGAGATGCTTGATCTCACCAATAAAAGAACTCACATTGGGATTTTGGAAGGAGATCAAGGAAAACATATATCATATGGAAGATGAATTTTATATTGTAGTCTTTTTCTTTCTCTATTTTAAAAATATTTTCATTACATATGATATGGGATTAGGTTATAAGCCTTGAAAATATTACATCTAGAGGGCCTGTTTTCGGCTGGTCATAACCAGAACTGTTAGGTTAAGGGTCCGCCCTTAACTCAGTAATTAATAAAGGGAAGCAAGGCGAACGCATACCTGAACGAAGGAAAGTAATAGCTAGAAAAAGAGATAGTAATATAATAGAAGGTAAGGTAGTCAAGCCCTATCTAAGTAAAGCTACGGTTCTTTGATGAGAATAAAAAGGCGGTACCCCAACACAACAAGGCAAGTTCATTTGGCGGATATTTTTTGCTGAGGGAGGAATCACTTTTATAATAAAAATTCAGTTGTGTGAATTAATTGGTGTACAAAGAGAGAGTTAAATATACCTGCAGAGAAACTAAGAGAGAGATATATGAATTCACTTTTAGGGGGAAAAAAATATTTCTGCTTTTCTCTTCTTCCTTTTATTGAGCGTGACGGCCTAAATAGAATGACGATTTAATACAAATAAAAGTTCAACAACTAACTTACAACTGGAAAAAATGAAGTACCTGCATGAACAAAAAGTAAATAAATGAACACATGGTCCACTAACATTTGACTCTAAATATATTCACATTTGGGCACTTAAATTGGTTCTGATAATCTAAAAGCCGTTAAAAACAATCAATTAAATGACATTTATAGTCATCCTAATAAATGTTCCTGCCAAGTTCTCGAATGATTTATCGATGGAATTAGGCCTAAGTCTATGAAATTTTTTTGTGATTCCCCTTCTTACTTCGATGAAGGCATACACGCATCGCTTCTTTCTGCTTTAAAAGAGGTGTAGTTTAGGTTAGTGCTCTATTTTTCTATAAAATTGATATTTTTAGGCAATACCTATGAACTTAGCTCGGACCGAATCCGCATCCACCTCTGTAGCTCTTTTATAAGAGCGGACCTTTATTCCAGTCCTATTCTTTTCTTTTAAGTTCCTTTTGGAACACCTCATGTTGGGACGTCTGCACTTCTTTCTATTTTGAGACGACGAACTCCCCTTCTTCCTTCTCGCCTTAGTAGCATCCTCCTTCTCATCTAAAGAGGCTTCCTTCCAAATTGAGCTCAGGCTCATCCCACCGGTAGCCTTCCTGAATTTTCGTGGCATCCGGATCGGGATACCCCGGCACGATGAAGATTGGCCCCTTTGTTTCGAGGTACCGTTGTTGTCACGGAGCATGGGAAGGACGAGCGGCAATTACCCCGAAAACCTTCGCTTGCTTGGAGGCATCTGGAGGCTCACATAGCACAACCGGCGAGCAGACCCAAGCCTAACCATTAAAGTCAGGAGACGCACCCTTTATTTACTAGTTTTGGAGTTTTCGCCCTTTGCTTCCGGCTTTGATGATTGAACCTGCAAGCGCTAACCTAACAGAAAAAAACCTTCTCTAAGGAAATGGCTCCGATGCGTGTAATAGAGAATAGGCATGCTTTGCTTACTTGAATTTGCGTTGGGAATGGGAATGTCTACCTGTCTAGTTAGCTTGAATGAAAGCGTAAGGCAAGCCCAAGGGCTAGTAGTAAGGCATTGGGGATCGTAGAGAGATAACAGAGTGTTATCTGCAATGTTAACAGAATCTTTGATAGGTAAAGGAGGCAGACAAAAAAGCTAAACTTCTTTTTTCTTTTGCGCGAAGGAAGGAAAGTAGGGCTTCCTTCCAGGATTGGAAAAGCTTGTAAAAATCCAACAAATTATGAAGGATTGAAGACAGACGTTCGGAAAGGTTCTCAAGATTCTCAATCGCTCTTTTTAGTGGGAAGGAATAGAGCGAGACCAAGCCGAGCCACTAGGAAAGTAAGCCCTTCCCACGTGTCAAGTTGAATATGAATAAATGAATGCAGCATGCTTTGGTACTCCATTATTTATCATCAAAGTCAAAGCCATTTCAACTATAACTATTTGTCGGTTTTTTCTTTCTGACACCCATTCTGCAGTGGAGTATGAACACACGACAGCTCACGTTTGATTTCTATCTTCAGGAGCATGAAATCAAAGACCCTTGACATGTGTTCTCCGACGTAGTTCAGACCTCTCCTAATAGTTTGGTCCCCCTCTCCCTTGTCAAAGCTTAGTTATCCGTGAATAAGAACTCATTTTGCTTGTTGGTTGGTAGCTCCATGGTTGGTTAGCTCGAAAGTGTCTTCTGCTTAAGTCACTAAAGAAACTTTCAAACCGATCAAGAGTGAGGGGACTAGCGACCGGCTGGCAACTAATAAAGAAGAAGAGTGACCGGCAAGCGACATGAGCGATGCTCTCTCTTATTAGAAGAAGGAAGGGGCGCGACCCCACTCAGCTCGAAGAAGTAGCTCTTTCAACTAATCCATACTTTTCCTTTCCTTCTCCTCGCTATTGTAAAAATGTTGAATTTTTTTTTTTACCCACCGGGAAGCTTTGCTTCTAGAATGCTGACTACATGGGAACGGATATTATATAGGTTGATTCTAATTCTTGCCGCCCGCTCGATTCCGAGGAATAAAGGGAGGGCTTGACCACAATTTCCTAAGTAAGAGAGTCTATGAGCCTCCCGCTTCTGTACTATCTCCTTTTTTACCACCCGAGCTACCCTGGTCTTCTCCATCCAGTGCCCGCACTGTGTCAGAAAATCTTCGTCTTCGATCTCTCTTTGCAACACATTTTAAGGGCTAAGACTTTCTCTCAACATCTTTCTTTTATTTAAATCATTGATCTCTTATCTATAAGCAGTGGGGGTCTGCTGATAGGGGAAAGATTTGCCCCAGCTTGGCGAATCGCATCCCTGCGCAACCAATTGCATTGCCAACCTCCTGATTGTCTTTTTATCATTTTTCGTTGCATGTTTGGGATACGTTTGGTGTTCGGATAATGGGATGTCTATCGAATTCTTCCTTCTAATATTGGATTCTAATAAGGCTAGAATAGCGAATACAGATAGAAGACCAAAAGCGCCATGATTTAAGCTTTAGGCTCCATAGATGAAACTCTGTTTAGGTATTAAGGAGGGAAGGACACCAATTAGCACCGCTCCTGAAGTAGAATTTAATATCTAACAAAAACGGCCAAAAGAAAAAAAGGGATGATAGTTCGTCTTCTGTTCCTAATTACAGATACCAATTGTTTATAAATGAAAGTGATGGGCTTAGGAATGTCAAAGCAAGTCATGCAATGAAGTTCCAAAAATGCATCATCAAACAGCTAAGGAAAGACAATTAATATTCAACTGATTTGCCAGCAAGAACCATACGTTAGTTGTTAGCTAGAAGCCACCCGTCACAAAGTGACAGATCCGAAAATTCTAATAAGGGGACTCAAAAAAATGCAAAAATACAGTATTTGAGATTCAAACTTACAACTTCAAGCAATTGCAAACCATTTTTGGCACTACATTAAAAGAATTCCGGCCGTTACATAAAATGGATACAACAATTTATATGTATGCATTAGTATAATTATTCGACAAAGAAAATAACCTAAATTGTTTGGACTATCCAAAACAGTTATCGCATTCGTGTCAGATTCTCTAAAAATATACTATTTATAGGCATCCATTAATATTTTCCGGAGAGTCTGAGCAATATAAGAAATAACATATAATTTTGCTCTTGCTTTCCCACACCCATGTAGCTGTGGTCCTGAATTTTGTTTTTTCATGGAAGTTGCAAGAATTTTCAATATCATATGAATAGGGAATGGCTTGCAATTAATCTTTTATGGGTATACCTATAAGGAAAAGAAAGACCATATTGTATTTTTAATGAAAAAAGTCTCCTTCCCTAGATTATGGAAGAAAAGACACGAGCGGTAAACTATTGAGTGTCAGGATTTCAACAGTAAATACTAGGTCTAGAAACCTGCTTTATTATTACCCAACTCCCACCCACTTGCCTTCACATTTTGGAACCTTTTGAAATATTACTCATTTATTTCAAAAGGACAATTTGACTCGAGTACTGAGTTTGAATCTTGATTGTCAACTATCTAGCGTTTTAACATATATTTGACTGAAATCTGAAAAAAGAAAGTTTATGAAATTTTGTTAAAAAATATTTTTTGGAAGTTGAAGTTGTGTTTGGACATGTATTTTATTTGAAAAAATATATATAGTTTTGTGAGTAAAAAAAAAAAATTCACCAAAAAACTTCCCAAATCAGTATTTGGAACTTGAAAATTTTTTCTCCAAACTTTTTTCAAAAACTGATCAAATTTATGAACAAATAATATTTTTTAATATTTGTTTTTGAAAAAAAAGTAAGGTGTTTCATCTATTTTATGAAATTTGTTATATATTCCATTGTTTGTACTTTATTCATTTTTATAATCTTATTTATTTAAAAATGCTTTACAAATAAAGTATGTGGAGATTTACGTCCCATGCATTAATAGGGCTAACGTTTGAACCTGCATGCATCTCCACTTTTCAAAATTTCTATTCACGACGCCTTGTCAGATTAATAAAGTTAGTACATTAAATAGGTTCTCGATATCGGATTATTTGATGTAGAACCTACATAAACATAAACATAAAAGGTAATTTAACATAAAAGGTTCACTGAACTCCATAAACCTCGGCAGAAATTATTTGTCATCATTTTCTTATCTTATTTGGATCTATTCTCTTATTTGGAGGAAGGGCAGAAAATATTAATCATAATTATTTTATTTTTCCTATAAAAAAAGTATAAATTTCTTTAATATTTAACAAATTCTTTTTTTGGTTGTGACCTCTATAAATTGAGGATCATCCACAATATAATCCTTAAGAGAGTCTTGTTTAGGGGAAATTTCTCTCTCAATAGTTTTTTTTCTTTTTTATATTAGTTTTCTCATATATAAGTCAATTGACCTAATCATATTCAATTATTATGCCCAATTTAGTACTCCTATGTTTCTTTTGTCGTCTCATTATCGTTCAAGGTTTGTATTGATATCTTGCGCATGATGACTTGTGATTTTCGATCCCAGCAAAATTTTGTATATGTATATGTGTATATTTTGAAAATGATTATACAAATACCTTGACACCTTAAATATTAAAAGCCTTTAGGGGATACTGATTGAGTAAAATAGTAATGCTCCTGTCACGTTAAAATCTCAGGTCCACTTTTGACTACATTGAACCATTGCACACACTTTTTTGTTTTTCCTTTTTCTTTTTTTAGTTTTGACATGCAGCAAGTCAACAACTGTATGTGCCGGTGCTTAATTAATATTATCTCCGTTCACTTTTTATTATTCACTTTTAACTTTACTTTTTAAATATTTTTTTGGGTGTTCAAAGGCCTGGAATATATTAGGGAAAGAAAATTAATTTAGGTTAAGATTGGAGTTTCTTAAGGGCAACAAATTAAGAAAGATATTAAGCAAAACCTTCCAATTGTTGGCCACCTGTCCCCAGCATGCAAAATAGTTTTGCCTAATTGCTTAGCTAATCATTATTTACTTTATAATATTATACACATTTCACCAATGCCTTACAAAGTATATTCTCAGCATTTCACACTACAATTTGAGTAAAGGAAAATCTTGAGCCAAAATTAGCTTAGCTTCCCCAACCAAAATGGGTAGGAAAAGTTTTCATCTACTCATGTGACAATCTTATGTCCATATTCAAATTAGGTGGACTATTTGAACATGTGAACATTGTTTAATTGAAAATGGTTTTACATGTCTTAGTCTTGCAGAGTTATCAGATAATTAGATTGAGTAAAAAATATCAAATATTCAATAAAATATAATAATATGTGAGTTGGCTCGACATCATTGATATTTATCTTTAAAAGTGATTCAGTTTTTAGAGAAGAACAAAAGGTAAAAAATAAAAGTAAAATATATAAGTTTTTACTTTACTTTAATAAAGGGATCAATTACGTATGGATATAAAATTAATATGAAAAAAAAAATTGTGTGAACTTCCATGGGGAAGTGGATTAAGATCAAAATCAAGAACATCATGTTGTCATTTGACTTTTGTTTTTCGAATTTATTTGCTTTTTAATTTGACCGTTATTTTCTTAATGTAGTTGATTCAGTGCAAGAAAGACTTCGTTATTTTGGTAGTTTTTAAATCATAGTTCTATGAGTTCATATCTTAAATTGTTTTTCATTGAGTAATTAAAGTTAAATACCATTCTACACGAGTTGGTTAATTTTACTGCTACAATCAGATTGTACTTAAAGAAACAGAAAACTTATACTCCACCATTTCTAAGGAACGTAGTGTGAGTTAAGAAAAATCTTTTACACATGTTAAGACTAAAATTCACGAAGCTTTTTAATTTTATCTTAAACTTTTAAAATAATAAATAATTTAAAATAATTATGTTTAAAAATTACGATAATTAATTTGAGTCGAAGTATAAAAATATTTCTTTCCGAAAAAAAAAAGATTATCATTATCCAAGAAAGAGAAATTGCTTTATTTGCTATTGCCTTTTTAGCTACTCAAGAAGTAACTTTTTCATCTTTACAACCATTACCTATACGTGTAAACAGATCAATCAAAAACCTTTTTATAAGATAATCAATACTTGGTATCATCTCAGTCTCCGCGATTATTTTATTTGCAAAATTTAAATTTTAGGTAGCTTGAAGCAAATACGTGTATACATTGCTAAAAATACATATATCCTTTTTACCAAAAGTCTAACTATAAAAAAAAGAAACCACCAATTAAATCAATGTCAAACTGCCACATACAAGAAATTAATAAGGAATGTAAATTTTTTAAAAGATAGGTAATATGAATGGGTGATAGCAATCACTACTCGGCATATAATTATAATTTCATTCTCCACAACTATTTATTTTGTAATATTTAAAATTTAGGTAGCTAGGTCGATTCATGTACAATACGTGTATGCATTGCAAAAATTACACATAATTATTTATCAAAAATATAAGAAATAATTTCTTTTTCAAAAAAAGGTCACCAATTAAATGGGAAGTCTAGATGCCACGTGTACCAAATAAAAATATATAAATTTAAGGTCATCAAAGTAACATGACAAAGAAGTTATTGATGACCTAACTCAAAAGGATTGTCCTAGCTGTGAGAAAATCTTAGAAAATAAAAAAGAGAAAAAAATCTCTATAAATACTCTCTTCTTCTTCTTACACTTTTTTAACATACCCTCAAAAACACATCCCCAAAAAACCAAAAGCCAAACAGTCAGGAAAAACTCAATCAAGAAACAAAGAAAAAATTTATTCTCTCTTTTTTTTTTTTCCTTATAATTTCACATTGGTTTAAAGAAGTATGATCAAAAGCTCAAAAGGGTCTGTTTGGAAGAGGAAAAACAAGGAGAACATGATGAATCAAGAAAAAGATGAGAAGCTAATTACAAATAGTAGCAAGAAGATGAAGAAAAATATTAATGGAAAAAGCAAAGGCGGAAATGAAAATTACCCTTTGCTTTGTTATCATGAATTGCCAGGATATATGAAGGATAATGAGTTTATTTTGAATTATTACAGAGCTAATTGGCCTATTAAAGAAGCTTTTCTCAGCATTTTTCGTTGGCATAATGAAACTCTTAATGTTTGGACGTAAGTACTTCATTTTTTTTTTTTTTTGATTTGATATATACTGACAGTTTAAATAATTTTATATAGTCGATATAGTAGTTATCATTTAGACAAAATGATAGTGTAAATTTTTGTTACATAATTAGTATGTAGAAGTTAAACTTGGTGTTCTTTTATTTTATTTTTTTGGGTTAATTTTTAAAATTTTATTTATTTTCTATTTATTTAGCTTATTGTAAAAAAAAATTGAATTAAACTTGTTTGATTTTTTGCAGGCATTTACTTGGATTTATTCTCTTTGCGGGATTAACCATAGTCAATGTAGTGGAAGTACCTCAACTTGCTGATTTCATGACTATGTTTATTTGGTAAGTCACCTAAATTTACTGTCTTTGAACTTTTTTCCCTTCTATTTTGTTCTCTCTAGAAATCAATCCCATGAATTGACAATGACTAATTATCCACAATAAATCTTGGTTATGAGATTAAAAAAATAAAAAACTGAATGCAAATAATTCAGAGGTTGCCATTTCTTTAATCTCCTTATTCTCATTACTAGTTGTTTCGTTTTTCCTTTTCCCTTATTTTAATGTATACTTCTCATGTTCCTCGTTTCTAATATAATTAGAGTTCAACTTTTAGGCAGAATATTGTACAGCCGCACTTAAAATAATGACCGAAAATATATATATTTATGTATGTTATATACAAAAAAGAGCTACACTTTTGTCTCTACAAAATATAGATAATTTTGATCGCAAACCAAAAGTGATCTCTTTTAATGTATCAACCATTAAAAAGCAAAATCGAAAAATGAAAAAGGCGAATAAATTCTAGAGCAGATCCTAGTGACAGCTAAAGACATTCATTATGGGGTCCAATTTGATGTATGAAATGTTGGTAAAATGAATGGTTTTCTGGAATATGCTGTACGATATTGTTGGTCAGCAACCTCCCAACTACATTCCATAAATATGTTCCCATTTATTTATACTAATCTTTTCTTGGCTGACATTCACGAAAAACCTTCAATAAAAATATTGTTGATTGGTGCTTCACCAAAGAATTTCTTGGAATTTATTAGTTCACTTTAGTTTTGTTTACCCTTAAAACCGGATAACAATTGAATTTATTCGTGGTGCTAAGGATCCGTAAACTAATCTGATACTCAATAACAATATGGTAAAAGCAATTGAAATATAAGAAGAAAGATAACAAAACTGTGTATTGTGATGGACAATAAGAAAATGATAGAATCCTCGTATCAACAGTGAAAATGGTATCAAACAGTCAGAAAAATAATGGTTAAGTTGAGAGAATCTGATGCCTTACAATGGTGGACCAAATATGCCTCTTATAGGCCCAAACAAGAGTTCTAAGTAAGGTAAATAACTAATTACAAGATAAATCCCCTAAAATTTGGGATAGAATCTCCTCAAATCATGGCATAACGGCGATGACGGTTGAGATAATTAACTGTTGGTGAAATATCCGGTGAGTGGCGAGATATGCGGGTCGAGGCCGGTCCTTGATCTCTTAGTATTCCTTGATCAGTTATATCGATCGTCTTGTCCCGGCTGCTTCGATTGTCGTACCCGACTCCTCGATCCCGCGCCGGAAAAAGTTCGGCCTCATAGTGTCTCCGTTCCGACTTCCTTAGATTGTGTCTGACCCGCTTGCACTTGGTTGTAACCGACCCGATTTCATATAAATGTATCCGACTAAATACAAAAGTTTATAAAGAAAGAAGGAAAAAGAAAAAATTAGGCGGAATATAAAATATAAATACTGAAAAGTTTTCAATTTGGGAATCAAGTTATAATGCACCGGTTGTACTGGTAGGAATAGCACCAAACAGCCGCTTTTTATATGTTGTTTAAATTTTAGCCAGTTATTTAAAAATATTTCAAATTTAGACGGATTTGACAAATTTCAGACAGTTCCTCCGCCTTTTTCCTTCTTCAGATCTTCTAATCTGAAGTTCTAAACTGCAATACTTTAATTTCAAACCCAAAGTGAAACGTGAAGGCCTGAAGTTTAAACTCAGACCTAAGGTCTAAAGTTAGGGTTTGATAGTTCAAACTTCAGAACCGAAGATTTAAAGTTTGATTATAAAGTGGCTAAATTTTAAAAGCTTCAGACATTTTAACTATTCTTTAAATAGCATTTCTAAAATGGTTATTTATACACTTCGCCCGTTATAACTTATAAATTTCAGCAAAGGCCTTAATTGCGCTCACTATTTGTGGTCCCTCCCCTACCCAAAATAGATTAAAAGGAATAAAGATTGCTTAATTTCATTGTCTGATAATTAATTCTTAATTATTGATTCAACCTCGCAGGAACTTTCCCACGAGTGGAGATGCAAATGTTTCCAATAATTCAAAGGAATTTTTCCAGGTGAGTCCCTTTTCAATTCTCTTAAAATCAGCTTTCGTTTTCTTAAATTCTAACAACAATAATAACGACACCTGAATCGAAAATATGTTGGAGTCATCTATATAAATCCTCATTATCTATATTGCTCCAAAAAAACAGGAAAATAGAATAAATACGAAAAATAATATATCTATTTTTTTCAGGGTTCAGGTAGATTAATTGATTTGAAGCAAGACCAAAACTTACAACTTGACATAATGTCAACACAGAGTGTACAAAGTGAAACAACATGGCCATTTTATGTATTCTTAGCTGGTTCAATGTTTTGTCTTCTCTCAAGCAGCATTTGTCATCTCTTCTCTTGTCATTCCCACAAGTTAAACATCCTCTTGCTTAGAATGGACTACGTTGGAATCACAGTCATGATAATAACATCATTCTTTCCACCAATTTACTACATATTCCAATGTTCACAACATTGGCAAATTGTATACCTAAGTGGTATCACAATTATGGGAATTTGCACTATCATCACTCTACTTTCCCCCGTATTTTCGACTCATAAGTATCGATCATTTCGAGCTGTGTTGTTCATGTCTATGGGATTCTTTGGTCTGATTCCTGCAATTCATGCGGTAATATTGAACTGGGATGAGCCTGAGAGGAATGTCACACTAGCGTATGAGTCTGCCATGGCATTATCTTATCTAATTGGGACCATGTTTTATGTTACTCGAATCCCGGAGAGATGGCGGCCTGGATTTTTTGACCTAGCCGGTCATAGTCATCAAATATTTCATGTATTTGTGATTTTAGGTGCATTGGCACACTATGGTGCTGCTCAAATTTTCTTGGAATATCGGAGTCGATTAGGTTGTGACAAACTCTAGATTACAATGCACTATGACCTAATTTATAAAAAAGAAAAAAGGAACAGGATTATCAAATTTATTCTTTTCTATGTTTGTATTTTTAAAATTGATTTGATGATTTGATGTAAGGTATTGCGTTGTGTCATAGAAGGGGTTAATTTTTTACCCTTTTAGATATAGGACAATCATTCATTTGTTATGTAATGAAATTATAATGTACACATTTTCAAATTGGATTGAATGAACACTTAGATTTTTAAGTGATTGCCTTTATTTTTTAATATTTCGTCTGAAGAAATGTTAAGCTCGAATTTTCTTTTTAATTTTATTCTCCATCTCCTTCTTCATTTATAAGGAATGAAAAATACTGTTCACATAATTGAATGATTTTATCTTGTGAGTCAAATATTAAAGTAAGAATTATATGTATAACTCAATCATATAAGAATATATGTAGGATGCCGCCACGTATGGTGCAATTTTTAAAGGCCAAAACCATAATAACTTTTCTTTTATTTTTTTAGATATACAGTAAAGTGGAATTTTTTTCTATATATACTATATTACAAACTATTTTATCCGAATTAACTGAAGTTTGCTGATTATCAAAATTAACTGATCTTTTTTACAATTCATATATATTCTCCTTTAAAAGACTCACAATGGCTTAATATTACCTTAATTACCATCGTGATTAACGCAAATCATTACGGATTTTAGTTATAAAAAGATTCTATAGAATTGCCTTTATCTATCTAAGTGGGTAATAATTGTTTAAACGGCAAATGGTCAAATTTATCCGTATACTATTAAAAATTATTTAAATATATCATCTGTTTCACTATTGGTCCAATTAACAACTTACCGTTACACTATAAACATATTTATCCTTAATTTAGATGGAGCCCCACTTGACAGCTAGGAACGAATGACCCACCCTCAATTTTAAATGCCCGATTCAGATTAAATTCACCCTTTTTTAACCCAATACCTGACCCATTACCCTCCAAATCTTTTTATTTTCTTATTATTCATTTCTTTTCAACCTTCTCTTTCTTCGTCATCAAAACACCCTACCACCTTTATCACCCACATTCAACCCAAAATCAGAAAACCAAAAAACAGCCATCTTCGGAAATTGGGTTCATCGATTTTTTTTAGAGCCCGTTTGGACATAAATTATTTTTTATTTTTTTTGAAATTTTTTTACTCTTTCTCGAAATCAGTATTTGGTCATAAAAATTTTAGTTTTCACTTGAAGATGAGTTTTAGAATTTTTCAAAAATTTAAAAAACTCCAAAAAGCTATTTTTCAAAATTTTCATTCATACCACTCACAAAATTTTAAAACACCCAAAATTATATTCATGTCCAAACACAACTCTAATTTTCAAATACCATTTTCACTTGAAATTTTACATTTCTTATATCCAAATGCCCACTTAGTTAAACTTAAGTTACAATATTATGGAAAAAAAGGAAAAAAAAATCCAACAATTTGACGGACACAAGAAGAAATAGCTGAAATAAATTGACATAGAGTAGTGAACAATTTGGATTTTTCATAAAAAAGGACAAGCAACCGAGAAAAACCCATTTCCTACTATTACGATCTGATCTCATACTACTGAGATCTTCATTTCCTACTAAAATCTTATACTCCATTTCCTACTAATAGGATTTGAATATCTAATTATCATCTGTTCCTCTTTTCCATTTCTCAAATCATCAAATATCTCCATGTTCATTCAGCTAATAAGAACTCATTTCATGACTTCAAGAACCATTAAAGAACAGAGAAATGAAGATGATGAGTAATAAGAGAATTCATTTTAGTTTTCTGCGCATCTCTATTCTACTATACAATGAAATTTAATAGATCCATGAAAAATATAACAAAAACAAAACAAGTTATCAATTCAAAATAGAGAAGTTAATCCTAAAACTTTTGCCGAAGAAACTTTCAGATTCGAAAAGTTAAATCTTAAGAAAGAAGTTGAGAAACATTCATATATATATATTAAAATAATAAAGTTTTCATTATAATTAAGTCAAGTGGTAAATTATTAACAAGCCACTTGACAAGCTTAAGGAGAGTTTGTGGGGAGATTGTCAAATAAGAAATATAGGTAGAATAATATATGAAATCTTATTTACTATAATTAAATTATTTACTTGTCAATCTTAGGAGAATTTGTGGGGAGATTATCAAATAGGTTAAGAACTATGTATGTAATCTCATTTAATGTAACTGAATTTTCAATTATTTAAATTCCATTTTGACTTGACAATATTTAATTCACTTTTGTTATGGAACTTTAATCTATGTTAGAATTATTTTTTTTCCAAAAATACTTCAATCAAAAAAAGAATCTCTGAAAACATTCAAAAGAAATACTTACTTAGAAAATAAAATATTCTGGATAAAAGAAATAGTGAAACTTTACATAACTCCAACTCGAAAGTCTAGGCGAATAACATATAATTGTCTCTATATACTACTTCATATCTGGCTAAAAAAAAAAGCCACTTCATATAATTATAAAACTCTTTCACATTTAAACTTCTATGATTATAGTTCTTTAAAAACACTCTATCGAGATTTGAATAAAGCGAATTTCTTTTAAAATAAATGTAATATATAGGTACACGCCTATGTTTATCCAGATAATAAAAAAGAATTTAAAAATCAAACAAAAATTTATTTACATATATAAAGAAGTAAACCTACATGCTGGAGAAAGAAACATCACAAAAATCAATTAATATACAAAGTTTTCTCTTCTTTTTTAAGAATGTTTGTTTTAAGATTTAATTTGTATAAATGAACATCAAACAAATAATAACTGTAATTATAGGAAGGGTATATCAAAACAGTATCCATTTTCATATTCAAAACTTTAGCTATACAATTGCTATCGATAATTTTAATTTAACATCTTCTAGTAATTGAAGAGTATAAGCTGAAACACGTCGTTTAGTTGCAGCTAAGCCAACATTACACATGATACTTATCCTAAAATACTTACATTGCTCTATTATTGTTACGATTTTCATTTACCCTTTTGTCAACTTCATTAGTAAAGTATACTTGATGTCATAGTCACTTTCGCCTTTCTCCATGCGGCTCAATACAATTTGGATAATAATCGAATAATTAGTGATTATAGAATAATTTTTTTTATTTTTAGGATTGTTTCAACATTTGAGTAAATATTACTGTTGATGATTAAATTTTCTTGTATGATGGTTGTAAATAAATTGAGCATAATTATGTAAAATATGAGACTTCCTTGTAACAAAATCTGTCACGATCAATTTTTTCTATAGGTCGTGATGGCGCCCAACGTCGCCGCTAGACAAGTCAATGGTGAATTAGTCATGTAATTATTCTTTTTAATATTTTAGAAATAGTCAATTTTTAATTATTAAATAAGTGAGAGGTGAGAAATATAGTAAAATAAAGTGTGAGCAATTATAAGGACACCTGTAATGAAATAAATACTTAAAAATTATCAAATGTCTACTAGCATAAGTCTAAGACCTGATGTCACAAGTGTATGAGCTATTAGTAGAATATACAAAACACTAAACTAGTGTCTGAAGTAGAGTAGATAGAAAGTAAATAAGAAAGAGAGACTTTAAGTGCTGCAGAATGGACTTGGTTTCAGCTCATCACTAAGTCTCGGAGTATCAGGGGTACGCGCTGGGATGTCTACCAGATGCACCTGCCTCAGACCGTACGCGGTTAGTGCAGAAGTATAGCGTGAGTACATAAACAACATGTACCCAATAAGTATCCAATCTAACCTAGAAGAAGCAGTAACGAGGGGTTGACATCAACACTTACTATGGGCCAATAACAAAATACAGAAATTATAAACATGTATGGAATATGAAAATAATAATAATAATAACACCATAATAAGCAGTGAATTATGGTATCCCTATACTAATGATAAAATCCCAAGAATCTCTCTAGCCAACCCCTACTAATCTCGATTCAACTTCTGTCATTAAATAAATTATAACCTCACAAGCCATGAAATAATATTAAGTGTAATTAGGTTTCGAGTATTATCACACACGATTTATACCAGTAGAGCCCGATCTAAAAATATACTGTGTGTACTGCCGAGGCTCGAACGACACGAACCATAGATGCATCTATTAACCTACCGAGGTGAACAACCCGCTCCAATGAGAGTAGAGAAGTTTACCTCACTCGCGAAAGTACTTGCAACGCGAGTGGACATGTATTTCTTAGAGTTATTATATATTCCTCAATTCTTCCCAAAAATAGGAGGTCTAAATTGGAGGGTTTCAACCTTACAATCCCTAATCTCAACTTTATTTTAGACAATTAATATGCATAATAAACATAATAGTACAGTCAAGGCATGATGTAAATCTAAGACTACCCGGACATCTCATGGAATATAGCTACGCACGGACTCTCGACATGTAGATCCCCACACAAGTAATTCAGAACGAAAATACACCTAAGGGGATGAGTTTCCTCTTACAAGGTTAGGCAAGAGAGACTTACCTCATTCTCAAGCTCATCTCCGATTCAGAAATATGTTGTAAATCCTCAACTCGATACCAAACAACCCGGAACTAGTCAAATGTTATATAAATTAATCAACACATGTTCAAAAGTTTAAAATTAACTATTAGATAATTACCCAACCCAAATTGGAAGATTCCTAAAATTCACTCTGGGCCCACATGCCCGGATTCCGAAAATTTTTGAAGATAATTGTTACCCATAACCTCACAAACTCAAATATATCATTTCCACCCAATTTCATAACCATTTTCGTGGTTAAATCCCATTTTTATCAAAACCTTAGGTTTTTCATCTAAACCCATAATTTTCACAATCTTATATGTTAAAATCTATCCATAATCTATGTATTTAACTTACATTTGGTAGGAATTACTTACCTTCAATAGTTAGGTAAAAATCCCTCTCTAAGAAGCTTCAAAATCGCCCAAGAAGTGAAATAAATGAACCAAAAATGGCCTAAGTCAGTATTAAATGGACCCTTCTGCCTCCAACGATTTCGCTTTTGCCGAGAATAGGTCGCTTCTGCGGCTCTGCATCTGCGGAAGGAGTATCGCAGATATGGCTATCCCCCAGCTGGCATACTTCTGCATCTGCGGACAATAGCCTGCTTCTGCGAGCCCGCGCCTGCAGCACATGTGCCGCACCTGCGTCCTCTCTCGCTTATGCAGTTTCCTTTTTCCACCTGCGCTTTCGCAGGTGCGGTCCAAGCTTCGCTTTTGCGATCCCTGGGCAGCCCACGGTACGCCACTTCTGCGGTCTATGGCTCGCTTCTGCGAGCTCGTACCTGCGGCTAGCTCTCCGCAGGTGCGGTGGCACCAAGAGCTCTGCTGCTTCAGCCATTTCTCCAAGTCCAAACGACTTCCGCGCATCGTCCGAATTGTATCCGGGCCCCCCCCAGGCCTCATCCAAACATACCAACGAGTTCGAAATCATAAAAAGGACCTGATCGACCTCACGAAACACGAAAAATAACACCGGATTTCGAGGATGAGCCGATCGATCCTAACATCATTTATGAGGAGCCGGATGGCGAAGCCTCCTCCTCAGATAAAGATGTCTCCGACACTACTCTCCCGGCAAGAACAACTTTTTCTATTGTGATTTTTTTGGCGCTCGAGAAGTACCATGCATGGTTGGCCCCCGTCCTTTCTTTCTATCAGTCTCACCCAGCAAGCCACCCCAACCCTATAGCCAAAAAAAGGTATGCGCCTAGCGCGAGCCTTATTTATTAGTTTAGTAAAGTCAAGCTTGGACTCCCTTTCAAGATGAACAATGCGGCTAAGCGTGCATCTGGGGCAGATGTGCCAATGGATGGAGGTGGCTCCTTTTCCTTTTTGTTTGAATAACCCATTCTCATTATCTTTAATAAGTAAAGTAGGCAAACCTATAGGTTTGGGATTTTATTGGTCTTCTTTGACCCCCGGGTGCGAATCGGTAGCTGCGAAACTAGCTCTGGCTTGATGACTGCTTTACTTTTAGCTTTTTCTGGGGCATAGAAGGAGTTGATCCTGGTCGAGGTAAATGAATTTAGGAATTCATACCCGGTTCAAGGGAAAAGGCAAGGAACTTTCAACAGGCATGGTACGGGAGGAGAAGGAATTCTAAAGGACTCTTTCATATTGCATCGGTGTTGGAAAAGATTGGACTATTCCCTACCGAGACAACATAAACTCTTCAACGGATCCTCCTTTTTTCAACTAGTAGATCGCCCCCCACATAGGTTTAACTAAGGTAAACAATGTAAGAATCACACCCCAAATCAAATTGAATCAACTTATGAACGTCAAGTTCTTCCAACTTACTCCGAACGCGCCGAATCATATTTAAACTACTCGGAATGATACCAAATTTTGCGTGCAAGTCTTGAATCACCATACGGAACTATTCTCGAGCTCGGAATCCTAAATGGCCCTCGATAACACCAAAACCTATTCCAAACCAAATTTAAAGAACTTTAAAACCTTCAATAAGCCAACTTTCAACTTTAGGCACCGAAACACTCCCGGTTCATCCAAAACCCGATCCGGCGGATCGGGCCCAAGTCCAAAATCATCATACTAACCTATTGAGACCGTCAAATCCCGATTTTGAGGTCGTTTACTAGAATTGTTGACCCAAGTCAAACTTAACCCTTTAAAGCTAATATTAAGAAACTAAGTGTTCCGATTTCAACCCGAACCCTTCCAAACCCGAACTAACCACCCCCCCAGTCAAAAAACAGCAAAAGCACATATAGGGAGTCTTATTTAAGGGAACAGGGATCTAGAAAACAAAATGACCGGTCAGGTCGTTACAAAATCTCTCTTTCCCGTATTTAACTTGATGCATCTTTCATGAATCACTATAATAAGAAAAAGCTATTTGACAATTTTAAAGACAATATTTATTATCTGTATCTATATTTATATTTCTTTCTACATCTATTTAAAATTAATAAATAAATTTAGGATAAAGATCGTACGTATTAGGACAAACATGATAAGAATTAGGACAAGATCAGGTGAATACAACTTTTTATTTTTGTTCTTATTATTTAAATGTATAGATAAATACAAATTAATTTACTTAATATTTTTAGTAACTGAATAATATTTTTATTGAAATATTAGTATTCGATGTATATCTAAGCAACCTTTTATCCAAATTCACTGTAGCAAAACAAGCTTATATTAGCAAATAAATACGTTGAGTATAATTAATATAGTTGTGGCACGAATTAAATATCATTTCTTAGTGGCGGACAAAGTGGAACTAATAAGTTTTATAATTATTATTAAAATTAAAATGAAAGCAAAAGTATCCTTTATTTTTTTCATTATGAAAAAATATCAAGTCAATGGGCGTAGAAAAAATTAAATTGAAACATAAAGTTACAGGCAAATTGGATAAATTGAGAGAAAAAAAGGTTGATGATGGTTATACGAAGTCAAAAGAGAAATGATGATGATAAATATATTATAAAAATGTATAATATAACTAAAACCAAAGGTAAATTTTTTCTGCCTCTTATGCCTAGGTACCCTATTCCTTTCTTTGATGAGTTTATTTAATAGACTAATTTTTTTTAAATGATATATATAAAAAAGGTTTCAAGCAATATTCATTGATAGGCCAAATAACTCGATGAGTGGAACAATGGACATTGATCCTCTATATGCAATTATTATAAGAATATATCATACAAGAATTTAATTGTACAAAAAAAGACAAATATGAATTTGAATTTCTTTCATATCAACGTCTTAGGTTTTGTAATTAGTGAATATTTTCTATTTTAATTATGCATTAATTAGTTATATATGTTGTTTATTTTTTCTACTTTAGGAGATTATTTTTTTCTATTTGTCAATAGATACTAACACAAATTATAATAAGATTAAAAAATATACAATTAACACACTAAGAAAGCTTATATTTCTTTATTTTTTTGGTTTAAAAAATACAAAAAACTTAAAGATATCGCAAACCTGACCAAGTAGGTAAAATTCACATTAGCATAAAGAAATCTAAAATATATATTTATTATCATCTTACTCTTCCTATCTAGAAAAATGATCTTGGATTTTCTTTTTCGTTGTTGATGATCCAGTTATATTTTTTTAGAAAGGCATGTGGACTTAAATTAATTAAAGAGTTAAAAGCATATTTAGGCCAGTCTAAATTACTAATAATGTTTTTTTTTTTAAAAATTCGATGGCATTTTTAAAATTCACATTAGCATAAAGAAATTTAAAATATATATATTTATTATCATCTTACTCTTCCTATCTAGAAAAATGATCTTGTATTTTTTTTTTCTGTAGATTCAATTGAATTTTTTTAGAAAGGCATGCGGAGTTAAATTAATTAAAAATATAAAATCATATTAAGGCCAATATAAATTACTAATAATGTTTTTTCTAAATTAGATGGCATTTGCTTAGCTAATATATAAGAATGTCAGCTAAATTTAAGTCCTTTTAGTTGATAATTAGCTAATTTCAAGAGGAAGTATAATAAAAGGTCACGCGGCAAAAATATTAAATAGTGAATAATACAATAACGATATGCAAGGAACAAAATGAGGAAAAAAAACAGTGCAAAATAATGGAAAAATAGATCCATTTAAAATTAAATAGAATTTGTTTTTTTTATTAGAATGAGAAAGGTCATGCAATGCATAATAACACACAACTAAAATCTTAAAAGATAATATCTGAAATTATTAAATAATGAAAGAATTGTTAATAATAGAATTTAAAAAAATTTAAATTAAATTTTTGATACAAAATAAATCTTAAAGTTTAGGGATAAATAAAAGAAAATTTTAATTGGTTATTGCATTATTATTAAAAAAAATTGATAATTTTATGTGACAGATTTGAATATGGCTTATTGAATATCGTGCGAAAATATTGCGTATCATACGAAAGTATGCTTTTCTACAAAGACCCATGTTAAGAGATATAGACCGGAGAACGAATTCTCCTATGTATAGATATTGCTGATGATCTAAATGCATAATTTTCAGACAATGGTTAAAAGGAGAAAAACTAAAAACTAAATATTTTAAACTAAAGAATGAATATTATTAATTATTAAGGGAAGTGCATGGTCCGCTATAAGAAGAAGAAATATTCCTGATTTTTTTAAATATTTTTATTTTTGTCCTGCATGTATCAAATATTTTATGCTTTATTTTTATAACAGTATCGATTTGCTTAATTTAAGTCATATTTAAAGTACTGTTACGATACATGTTTGTGGTAATTTATCCTATGTAGTTGAAGTGCAACAACATTAACAACAACATATCCAGTATTATCTCACTCCATGGGTCTGGGAAGGGTAGTGTGTATGCAGACCTTGCCCCTACCTTATGAGAATAGAGAGACTGTTTTCAATATACCCTCGACTCACGAAAGCATAAGCACCACATTAATGAAAATATAGACAAGAAGGAACAGTACCAAAAAGCCATATAAAAGCAGAGACAAAATAACAAGATAGTAAGGTGATCAACTATGAAAGAAAATAACGGCTAGTCATAAAGATTCTACTACCAATAGAAAGTGAGACTGCGTGTCAATACTACTGTTATAAACACTCTAGACTACCTACTCTACTACCTTAATTCTCGACCTCCACACCTTCCTATCAAGGGTCATGTCCCCGGTCAGCTGAACCTGCGCCATGTCTTGCCTAATTACCTCTCCCCACCTTTTCTTTGGCCTACCTCTACCTTTCCGTAGGCCCTCCAATGTTAACCTCTCACACCTCCTCACCTTGGCGTCCGTGCTCCTCCTCCTCACATGACCAAACCACCTAAGTCGCGCTTCCTGCATCTTGTCCTCAATAGGGGCCACAACCACCTTGTCGCAAATAACCTCATTTCTGATCCTATCTAACCTGGAGCGGCCGCACATCCATCTCAACATTCTCATTTCTGCTATCTACATCTTCTGGACATGAGCGATTTTGACTGGCCAACACTTAGCCCCATACAACATCGTTGGCCTGGCCACTACTCTGTAGAACATATCTTTAAGTTTTGGTGGCACCTTCTTGTCACACAAAACACAGGAAGCGAGTCTCTATTTCATCCATCCCGTCCCAATACGATGTGTGACATCTTCATCAATCTCCCCATCCCCTTGAATAATAGACCCAAGGTACATAAAACTTCCTCTCCTAGGGATGACCTGCGAGTCTAGCCTCACCTCCCCTTCCCCACCTTGAGTCTCGCCACTAAACTTACACTCCAAGTATTTTGTCTTAGTCTTGCTCTGCTAAACTTGAAATCATTAGACTCCAGGGTCTGTCTCCACACCTCTAATTGCGCAATTCACACCGTCTCACGTCTCGTCAATCAATACCATATGATCTGTAAATAGCATGCACCACGGCACCTCCCCTTGGATGTGGCGCATCAGTACGTCCATCGCCAAAGCAAAATAAAAAAAGGGCTGAGTGCTGACCCTGATGCAATCCTATCATAACCAGAAAATGGTCCGAGTCCCCACCCACTGTCCTCACTCGGGTCTTTGCTCCATCATACATGTCCTTAATCAATCTAACGTAGGCACTAGGTCCACCTTTAGCCTCCAAACATCTCCACAAAACCTCTCTCGGAACTTTATCGCACGCCTTTTCTAAGTCGATGAACACCATATGCAAGTCCTTCTTTCTCTCCCTATAATGCATCAATTTCCTAACAAGGTGGATAGAAACTGTAGTCGATTGCCCCGGCATAAAGCCGAACTGGTTCTCGAAAATAGAAACACTCCTCCTCACCCTTAGCTCTACCATTCTCTCCCAGGCTTTCATAGTATGGCTAAGCAGCTTGATACCCCGATAGTTATTGCAATTTTAGATATCACCCTTGTTCTTGCATACAGGAACCATCGTGCTCCACCTCCACTCTTCGAGCATCTTCTTCGTTCTAAAAATGACATTAAATAACCAAGTGAGCCACTCCAAGCCTGCCTTGCCCGCACTCTTCCAAAACTCCACCGGATAAGCCCCTCATCCAACAAAACTCTACCTTCTTCGTCCTTGATGCAGTTCACTTGGTCCAAGTCATGGGCCTTCCTTTCTTGCGCCTTGGCTAACCTGAACAACCTCTTATCTCCACCTCGGCCCTCGAGTTCCTCATACAAATGACTAAAAGCTGTAGTCTTGGCCGCTCTAACTACTAGCTTTGCCTCTTTCTTAGCCAACTTATAATGCTCCATATTCGGCCTCTTCTCCTCCTCGTCTACACTTATCACTAGCTTCAGATATGTTGCTTTCACTTTTCCTTGCACTTCGCCATTCCACCATCAATCTCCCTTGTGACCACCAGAGTAACCCTTTGAGACCCCTAATACCTCTCTTGTGACTTGCCTAATGCACTGCGCGGTCGTGGTCCACATAGCGCTTGCGTCCCCGCTACTCCTCCAAGCCCCCATAGTCAACAGCTTGACCCCAACTCCTATGCTTTAGCTTCCGTCAAGGCTCCCTACTTGATCCTATGTTGGCTATACATCGCCCTCTTCCTCCTCTTCCTCGTGATCTCAAGGTCTATGACCAGGAGCCTATGAAGGGTCAAGAGGTTCTCAATCGGGATGACATTGCAATCCATGTAAAGACCTTTACCGGACTTCTAACAGAGTAACAAATCAATCTGAGTCTCGGCCACCGAACTCCGAAAGGTGACTAAGTGCTCCCTCTTCTTCGGAAAGCTTGATTTTGCTATCACCAAATCAATGCTCTAGCAAAGTCCAGCAGAGACGTTCCTCCTCCGTTTCTATCACCAAAACCAAAGCCACTATGCACACATCGTATCCCCCAAACGTCGCTCCAATGTGGCTATTGAAATCTCTTCCTATGAAAAGCTTCTCGGTATGCGAGATACCCCGCACCATCTCATCCAAATCCTCCCAGAAACGCCTCTTGACTTCCTCATCCAAGCCTGCTTGGGGTGTGTACGCACTGATTATGTTCAAAATAAAACCTCCAACAACTAGCTTAATAGTCATTAGTCTGTCATTCACCCTCCTAACCTCCACCACTAGTTCCCAGAGGTCCTTATCAACCAAGATATATACCTCATTCCTGCCCCCCACCCTCTCAGAATACCATAACATGTCCACATCCCGCGCCTTATCTCCTACCCACCTAGTCTCCTATACACAAGCTATATTAATCTTTCTTTTCTCAAGAATCTTTACTAACTCTACAGATTTTCCAGTCAAAGTTCCTATGTTCTAAGACTTCACTCTCAGCCTAGTAGCTCCCTTAGCCCTCTTAC
>MCJB01038589.1:68918-107971 GCA_002018475.1 Nicotiana obtusifolia
CCCCCCGCACCCCCTCCCCTGCGCTGACACCCCCGAGGACAAGACCTTACCCTACCATCATTCACCAAAGCCACTATATCCTGAACACAAGTGACAAAAATCAAATGAATTCTGAAATATAATCTACCACTAAAAGTTGCAAAACAGGTGAAAAAATAAAATAAAGGAACTAACGAGAACTATAATCTACAACTAAAGGTCAGAAAAATTGATAAAGAAATAAAGTAAAGGAACTAAAGAAAACTATAATCTACAACTAAAGGACAGAGAAATAAGTGAAGAAATACAATAAAAGAGCTAAAGGGGACTATAATCTACAACTAAAGGTCAAAAAGAAAATGTGCAAAACTAGAGCAGAACTACTAGGGGATATATGAAATAAAGATTCAAAATAAAGATGTAAACAGGTAGATAGCAATATAAACAAGTAGGCAAAGCAATCACTAATGCAGTTAATTTGACAATGCTAGGGAAAATACTAACTAAAGATTCAACAACAAAATAGGCAGGCAAGGAGATATAATTACGCTAAAATATCAAACTATTGAAATATCATGACGAGAGAGGAACAATAGAACCTGAATTGCAGCCGTTGAAGTTAACGGAAATCTGGTCGTCGGTAATGAATTGCGACGAGCTGGCTGAAAGGGCTAAAGTTTCAATCTTAATACCAAAACCTAGGTTGCGGAGGAAGTGGAAAGAGTAGAGACCAAAAACAGAATGTTCTTGAAGAAGCAGGGGAAGGGAACAAGAAGGACAAGTGAGGAGAGAGGAATCTGTAGGGGCGAAAATGGTAAGTAGGAAATTAGTGGTGGAGATGTTGAATTCTTGATTAAAGATCAGATCTTTGAACCAAATCAACAATACCAAGAAATGTTTTACCAAGAAAAATAGTTCAAGAAAAACTCTTCAATCAAAAATTAAGTTAATTAAATCAATCAAAAATTGGTTCAAAGAAATTAAAATTGAACAAGAGATTCCCAAATCCGCAAATTATTTTTATCGGAAGAAGATCAACCATATTTTTCTTTCAAAAAAAATCCAGAGAACTCAAGGGAGAAAAAACGAATAATGGGATTTCAGAAAAGTACAATAATGGGTGTTCTTGATTCTGGAAATTTTGGGGAAGACGAAAGATAAATGAATAGCAAAAGAGAAAACAGTGTGTAGTTGAAGTGCGAAGTGAAAAATATAGTTTTATAATCAAAATTTCTCTTTGATGAGTTTATAATTTCATTCATGTCCGTGTGTTTACTAATATCGAGCTTGACATATCTTTTTGATGTATCTATTTTAATTTTTTATCTGTTATATGGCAATACTAAATTTTGATTTGTATTTATTATAGTTTTATAAATGACTATATATATATCTATGTGTGTGTGTGTCCTCGTATATATAGATTAGAAATGTTTCGAAAATACAGAAAAGAACTATATACATTGACTATTATCTTGAAAACATATGTTGGCTGAATGTTGAAGTGGTATGAAGTTGATGTTTGGTGCAATTACGATCATGTTTAGCTTATTATTAAAAAGAAATTAAATAAAACTAACAGAAGAACAAAAGAAAAAGAAACGACGGTGAAAACAAATAAATGCATTCTGTAGTAGTAACAACATAAAAATTCAAACTCGAGAAAATACTTTTGTCAAATAAAAAAGGTATGGTTAAAAATCCAAAAAAAATAAATCCAAAACTAAAACAAAAAGAGCTAATCATAATACAATTTAAGGTCAATTATTGTCCTATGTGGGATTAGTTTCGAAGAAATCAGTATTAACAGAAGCACAATATTATGTTGCTCTTTCACGATTGAAAAATAAAAGTGGCTGAAGATTTTAGTATAACAGATGATAGGCAAATTGTCACGATCCAAAACTCAACTTGTTGTGATGGCGTCTATCATGGTAATAGGCAAGCCGACTACTCAGACAATTCCAACTCTTTAGAGTTTAAGATATGCTAAAAGAGGTTTAAATAAATAAAAATCTCATAAAACTGATAAACCCGTCACAACTCAATACAAAAGTTCCCAAAATCAGGGTGTCACTGAGTACATGAGCATCTATCCAACACAAGTCTGAAATAGTGTCTAAGAAAACTAAAACTGAATAAATAAGAGTGAGGGATAGGGGAGGAGAGTCAAGGTCTGCGGACACTAGGGCAGCTACCTCGAATATCTCCGAACAACAGTAAACTCTGAGAATCAGCAACCACCGTATCCGGATACATCTGGATCTGCACGCGAAGTGCAAGGTGTAGCGTGAGTACAACCAACTCAGTAAATAACAAGTCTAAATATTGGGCTGAAAGTAGTGACGAGCTTCACAGGTACAGTAAAATTACAGGATTACAGTACAGAAATATAGGCATGCTTTCAAGTTTAACAGTTAAAGCCCAAATAGGTAACTCATGTCAAGTTCAATTGAAACAAGATATGGTACATCTCGGTATCTACATGACAGTTATGTATGCCAACTGCAATATTAAAACAGTAATGAAATCATATGCATACTCTCAAAGTATCAGTCACTCAGTCCTCCCATTCACTCCATCCTCACAGTCATCATTCCTCACAGTCACTCCATCCTCACAGCCACTCAATCCTCCCAATTGCTCGGCACTCGCACTCACACTCAGTAGGTACCTGCGCTCACAGTGAATGTGTAGACTCCAAAGAGGAAATTCCAGCCCAAGCACTATAATAAGCGAAGCATGGCATGAATCAAATAAGCATGCTGAGGCATGCAACCCGTTCCCATAAATATCCTCAAAATCAGGCCCCCGGCCTCACTAAGTCATCCATCTCTCCAGTCACTCGGATTCACAAGAATCATGATAATCAACCAAACAATGATGATATAATGTATCAATAAAGGACAATCGAGACTGTGATATAATATGCAAACAACAAATTAAACAAATAATTCAACATATAAGATGACCTCTGTGGGTCCCAACAGCACCAACACATAGCCTAAGCATGATTTCTATCATGACTGGCAACTCAACTTCTCTAACACATGGTGAAAATACGGGTAACGATAAGATTATTAAACTATAAAATTTCATGGAATTGACCAAGTCACAATTCCTACGGTGCACGCCCACACGCCCGTCACCTAGCATGTATGTCACCTCAACACCAATTACATAACACGTAACTCGAGGTTTCATACCCTCATAACTAAGTTTAGAAGTGTTACTTACCTCAAACCGTGCAAATCCTTACTCCAATAAGCCCTTGCCTCGCATATCGGCCTCTGAATGCGTCGAATCTAGCCACAAACAATTCGATACAATAAACACGAGCTAGAGGAATCAATTCCATAAGAAAATACTAAATTCTTAATCAAAAGTCAAAAAGTCAACTCAAAAGTCGACCCCCGGCCCACGTCTCGGAATCCCATAAAAGCCACAAATCCGGAAGCCCATTCAACCCCGAGTCTAACCATACCAAAATTACCAAATTCTGATACCAAATCACCACTCAAACCCCCAAATTAAACTCTCCAAATCCCTAGCCTCAAATTCCCAGTTTCCACCTAAAAATACACAAACTAGGTGGGAAATTCAATGGGGAAACAATATTATTGAACAAAAGTGATCACAAGTGACTTACCTAAAGAAACCCCTCAAAATCCCTCTCACAAATCGCCTTAGTCCGAGCTTGAAATGTCCAAAAATGATAAAATCACGAACCCTCAAATTAATATAATCTGCCCAGTGTTTTCGCTTATGCAGATGACTTGACCGCATCTACGGTCCTGCTTTTGCGGATTTTCCATCGCTTCTGCGATGCAGGATCTCCAGTCCACTTCCACATCTACGGTCTCTCATACGCAGATGCGCATCTGCATCTGCAGATATACTTCCGCACATGCACCCCCAAGCTTCCTTTCTCGATTTTGCACCTGCGACACCTCTCCGCATCTACGACCTCACAGGTGCGGACAATCCTTCGCACCTGCAATCACTGCCAGCTTCGCCCAAACTGCACCTGCAACTATTCCCTCGATTTGGCAGTCACGCACCTGTGTCCAAAACTCCACAGGTGCGATGACACCAGACACCAGCAACCCGGATTTCCTCTCAAGTCCAAATTTCAACCCGATTCCCATCCGAATCATTCCCGAGGCCCCCAGACCTCAATCAAATATACCAACAAGTCCTAAAACCCGATATGTAACTAAGTTGAGCCCTCAAATCACATCAAACAACAACAAAAACACGAATCGCATCCCATTTCAAGCCTAATGAAAACTAAGAAATTCCAACTTCTACCATCGATGCTGGAACCTATTAAATCACGTCCGATTGACCTCAAATTTCGCATACAAGTCATATATGACCCAACTGACACACTCCTACTCCCTGAACCAAAATCCGTGCCTTGTAATCACAAAGTCAACTCTCGGTTAAACTTCTCAATTTTCAAAACTTTTAATTTTCCAACTTTCGTCATTTCAAGCCTAAGTGAACTACGGGCCTCCAAATCACAATTCGAACACACTCTTAAGTCCAAAATCATCCTATGGAGCTATCAGAACCATCAAAACTCCATTCCGGAGCCATTTACACATAAGTCAATATCTGGTTAACATTTTCAACTTAAGCTTCCGATCTTGAGACTAAGTATCTCAACTCATTCTGAAATATCCCCGGAACTGAAACAACTACCCTGGCAAGTCACATAGCAACTAATAAGCATAAAATGAGCAGTAAATAGGGGAACAAGGCTACAACACTCAAAACAACCAGTCGATTTGTACATCCTCCCCCTCTTAAACAAATGTTCGTCCTCGAACGGGCCTAGAAATGTACTTGGAGTCTCAAATAGGTATGGATATCTACTCCGCATCTCCTGCTCGTTCTCCTAAGTAGACTCCTCAACTAGCTGACCTCTCCACTGCACCTTCACTAAAGTTATGTCTTTTGATCTCAACTTTCGAACCTGCCGATCCAAAATAGCCACCACTCTACATCATAAGTCAGATTACCATCCAATTGAACCGTGCTAAAATCCAAAACATGAGACGGATCGCTGACATACTTCCGGAGCATAGAAACATGAAACATTGGATGAACACTTGACATACTTGGCAGCAAGGAAAGCTTGTAAGCGTCCAATCCTTTGAAGCACCTCAAACGACCCAACATACCAAGGTCTCAACGTGCCCTTCTTCCCGAACCTCATAACATCCTTCAAGGGTGAAACCTTGAGCAGTACCTTCTCCCAAACCATGTAAGCATCATCGCAAACCTTCTGATCAGGGTAACGCATCTGTCTAGACTGCATCGTGCAAAGCCGATCCTATATCAATTTAACCTTGTGCAAAGCATCATGAACTAAGTCAGTACCCAATAGCCTAGCCTCACCATCTCAAACTAATCCACCGGTATCGACACTGTCTCCCATTCAAAGCCTCATATAGAGCCATCTGAATGCTCGATTGGTAGCTGTTGTTGTAGGCAAACTCTGCAAGCGGCAGGAACTGATCCCAAGAACCCCCAAAATCTATGACATAAGCGCATAACATATCCTCCAATATCTGAATAGTGCGCTCGTACTGTCCGCCCGTCTGAGGGTGGAATGCTTTACTTGACTCGACCTGGGTGCCTAACTCTCATTGCACTACTCTCCAATACTGCGATGTAAACTATATGCACTGATCTGAAATGATGGTCACCGGCACACCGTGAAGGCAAATAATCTCGCGGATGTAGATCTCAGCCAAAAGTATTCAAAGAATAAGTAGCCCCAACTGGAATGAAGTGCGCAGACTTGGTCAACCGATCCACAATCACCCAAATGGCATCAAACTTCCTCGAAATCCGTGGGAGCCTTACTAAAAAATTCATGGTGATACACCCCCATTTCCACTTTGGAATCTCAAGCCTCTGAAGTAATCCGCCCGGTCTCTGATGCTCATACTTCACCTGTTGACAGTTTAGGCACCGAGCTACAAACCCCACTATATCCTTCTTCATCGTCCTCTAATAATAGTGCTGCCTAAGTCCTGGAACATCTTCACGGCACCTGGATGGATGGAATACCGCGAACTGTGGACCTTCTCAAGAATTAACTCACGTAACCCATCTATATTAGGAACACAAATCCGACCCTGCATCCTCAACACCCTATCATCCCCAATAGTAACATCATTGGTATTACCATGCTGAACCGTGTCCTTAAGGACAAGAAAACAGGGATCATCATACTGCGCTCTCTGATGTGATCGTATAAGGAAAACAAAAAACCACACAAGCTAGAACTCGGCTGGGCTCCAAAACGTCTAATCTCACGAACTGGTTAGCCAAGGCCTGAACGTCAAATACAAGCGGTCTGTCACCAAGATAAGGAAAAAGTTAGAAGTTGAAGATAACTAGAACTCTTCTACCAAGGAAGAGTAAAGCATTAGACTTTTAGTTAATCCTTATTCTACTAACTCTATAAATATAAGTTCTGCTCTCTTTTATAGATGATGCACACATAATGAAGTTAAGCACGAAGTGAGAGAAAAATAGCAAGGCATTTTGTGAGCAATTCCTATGAGAAAGAGCGCGATCCTGAAGCTACGCCAACGAGATTAAAGAACCAACTCCATAAAGAGTTTTATGTGTCTTTCTTTATTTCTTGTTCAAAGTGTAGTAGACGTTTTGAGTTGTACCTTTTAGCTTTCCAAGAAGCACATTGTACTAAGTACCTGAGTTGTATCTTTCAAGTTAGAGTTAACTTGAAGTAGTCGCAATAACTTGTGGCATGTTTCTATAAGGGTTAGAGTTAATCCTTTGGTTTGTCAGAGGTTGTAAACTCTAGTTGTATTGTTCAAGTTAGATTTAACTTGAAGCAGTCGCAACAGCCTGTAGCTGGTTGCTACAAGGGTAGTAGGTCAATGTGTACTAGGTACCTGAGTTGTATACTTCAAGTTAGAGTAAACTTTGTCGTTTGCTCAGAGTTGTAGTGAGGTGTTTGGGAAAAATCCTACTGGGTAGTAGGTCGTGATTTTTTCACCTTTTGAGCCGGGTGTTTTCCATATAAAAATCCTTGTGTTCTTTACTTTCTGCGTTATTTATTCCGGAACTGCAGTGTAAGGAACGCATAAAAGAACCAGGTTCTTCGACAATCCAGTCCACGCGAAAATCAGGCACCACATAAATCACCCCCTCTCTTGTGTGGTATTGAAGTATAAAATATCAATTGGTATCAGAGCAGGTTATCCTTGAAAAGGCTAACACAGTAGAAATAGATCAAGATGAGTGCATTACCTGAAAATTATAAAGAACAATCCACCACTAGGCCACCATATCCAATGATCACTACTATTGCTTATGGAAGGAGAGGAGAAGAGATCACTTGAAGATGACTAAAGGATACTTCAAATATGGTAAAAAGAACCACATGATCAAGAACTGTCCTATGTAGGAGGTCGAGTGGAAAAAGGAGAGATCTAAAAGAAGAAACATAAAGAAGGAACATGTTCATGATAAGAAGAAATACAACAAAGGACCATCCAAAGCAATGGTTGCTTCCTGGAAAGAATGTTCAAATGAGGACATTGATGATGATACTAAATGAGCTCTTGTAGCAATTCAAGAATCTAAAGATGAACCTGATGAAGAATCTGAGATAAGTCTTCTGGACCTAAAGGATAAATTTAAATTCCTTTCTAAAGATAGACTACCAGAACTATTGTTAACTTTAATTGATGAATCTAAGAATATAAGTTCTGAAAAAGAACCGTCTTCAAAAGAGTGTAACTTTTTAAAAGCAAAGTGCAAAAACCTGAAAATTGGGGCTTGTGAAACTGAAAAAGAAAATACAAATTTGAAGAACCAGGTTCATGCACTTGACACAGCTGCTTTAGAACTTAGATCAGATAATCTGAAATTGAAGTTAGGAATAGGTAAAGAAATGGCTAGTGTCACACAACTCACACTAGAAAAAGATTTAGGAAAGGTAAAAGATAAGCTATATAAGAGGGATGAATAGGTAAAAGTCCTAATGGAGGATCTGAACAAGGTCAAGCATGAGCTAGACATAACTTGTAAATGGAACAGGTCCTCTAATGCACTTTCATGGCTACAAGAACATCATAGTAGCAATAGAAGAGGACTTGGCTTTGGGAACTCTGCACCTAAGTGGGATCCCAAAAACAAGTACCTCACACTCCCTGAGAACAAGATTTTCACCCACTGTGGTAACACTGGTCACTATAAAAGTGAATGCACTGCAAAAGAGAAGGCAAGTCAAAAGAACAAAAATTTTGTTCTAGGGAAAAATAGGTTGGGCTAAAAAGAATGTGTTTTATCCTTTTGCCTATAGAAAGGGACCCAAACTAGTTTGGATTCCTCAGACTAATCCCTGATTTGTTTTTGCAGGTCTAAGTGAAGGGGAGCAGCCAAATATGGTACGTGGATAGTGGCTGCTCAATGCACATGACAGGAAGCTAGAACCAGTTCCTTTCACTTGAGGATCTTAAAGGAGGTAATGTCTCCTTTGGAAATGGAAAGAATGGTGAGATCATTTGGGTTGGAAAGGTAGGTAAGACTGATTATTGCTCTATTGAGAATGTCTACTTGATAGATGGACTAAAGTACAGTCAAATAAGTGCATCACAATTGTGTGATAAAGGTAACATGGTAGCCTTCACCTCTACAAAATGCTTTCTGATTAATTTTGCCACTGACAAGATAGTTTTGCAGGAAAAAAAAGTGAACAACATATATGTTGTGGATCTCTCCACACTTTCAGATAATGAACTCACTCGCTTAAGTGTGTTGGATAATGATCCCCCCTTTGGCACCAGAGACTTGGACATGCCAGTCTAAGCCAACTCAACAAACTAGTCTCCTAGGACTTGGTGATAGGGTTGCCAAACATTAAGTTCAAAGAAGATAAAGTTTATGAGGCTTGTCTAAAAGGGAAGCATGTAAGATCCTCTTTAAAAGCAAGAAAATGGTAAGTAGTACCAGGACGGTGGAATTGGTCCATATGGATATTTGTGGACCAATGAGAACATTGAGCAGATGTGGTAAGAGATATGTTATAGTGGTTGTTAATGATTACTCTAGGTTTACTTGGACACTATTTTTTACATCTGAAGATGAAGCATTTGACATGTTCACTTCATTTGTTAAAAAATCTCATAAACAACTAGGTAATCAACTTACATCAATTAGGTCTAATCATGGTACTGAATTTGAAAATTCTAAATTTGCTGAATTTTGTGATGAGCATGGCATAGATCATAATTTTTCTGCTCCTAGGACTCCACAACAAAATGGAGTAGTTAAAAGAAAGAATACGGCATTGGAGGAAATGGCTAGGACTATTTTACTCGCTAGTAAATTGTCGCATAGCTTCTGGGCAGAAGCTGTGAACACTGCATGCTACATCATAAAGGTGCATGACTAGACCTCTTGTTGAGAAGACTCCCTGTGAGTTACTTAAAGGGAGAAAATCAAATATATCCCATCTTAGGGCATTTGGATGCAAGTGATTTATGCACAATAATGGAAAAGACTCCCTAGGTAAGTTTGATCCCAGAAGTGATGAGGGAGTATTCTTGAGATATTCTTCACATAGTAAAGCTTATAAGATATATAACAAAAGAACTATGTGTGCAGAAGAAATTGTTCATGTTGTTTTGAAACTAACATTCTTTCTAAGAGGCAGGAACAAGATGATGAAGAGATTGGACTGACAAGAAACTCAAATGATGAAGCCACAGTCCGACCTAAAGCTGCATCACAGGAAGGAACAGATGATGGTACAGGTCCTTCCACCCAGGGCAACCTGATAGGGGGAACTGATTAGAGAGGAACTGATCCTCAAACCTCGAGGGAACCTATGCATGAACCTATTCCTTAGTAACAAAACTAGGAAGGAATATCCAAAAAAATTGACACTCATATTGCAACATCCACGAAATTGGATTTGGATGAACCTGGTTCATCTATTGATCAGAAGTATAGGGGAATGATCAGCTTTTTGTTATATCTCACTGCTGGTAGACCTGACATTATTTCAGTGTAGGAATTTGTGCTGGATTTCACACAATCTAAGGGAGTCTCACTTGAAGGTTGTCAAGAGGATCTTGAGATACCTAAAAGGCACCATTGATCTTTGCTTATGCTATCCAAAAGGTAGTAATTTTGATTTTAGTGGGATATGCTGATGCTGATTATGTAGGTTTTCTTGTGGATAAAAAGAGCACTTCAGGTATGGCACACTTTCTTGGCTCATGTCTTGTATCTTGAGCCACCAAAAAGCAAAATTCTATGGCTTGTCTACTGCTGAAGCTAAGTTGTATCCCCATCTTTTGTGATAACACTACTGCAATTAGTATGACCAGAACCTATTCCATCACAAAAGAACTAATCACATAGATGTTGGGCATTGTTTTCAAAGGGATAATTTTGAGAGGTGTTGATCACTTGGGAATTTTGTGCTACTGATAAGGAAATTGCTGACATCTTCATAAAAGCTTTGAGTAGGGATAACTTTGAAAGGAACATGTTAGAATTAGGGATCATTAAGATCACCTAAAATAAACTGGTTCTAGCTCAATGATTGGTTGGATAATTTGTGAATTTTGTGAATAATTAGATTAGATATTGCTCAGTCTCATGCTTCTGATAGTATACTCTTGTGCCATGTGCTAAAATATCTTACCGATTTCAAATGATATTATTCTCATTTTCTTGGAAAAAATCAGTCTTATACAAAAGAACTTTCAGTGAAGATCCTGGTTCATCGAGCTTATAAGGTATGTATTCTACACTCTGCATAATTTGAAAAAATTGCATATGGATCATGAACTGAAAGGAGTCCCACTCTATCCCAAACTACTTTTGAACAAATTAGTTACAAACGAACCAGTTTCATCAAGAGTCCCACGTGCCATAATTGCCGAAATATTTGTGGAAGAGTCGGACGTCTTCTCAAACTGAAACTTTCGATGTGATTAGACTTCTAGACTTCAAAAAGGTGCCGTTATACACTCAACCTTTCCCTCTTTAAACTGATCCGACCTTACAGATCAAAATCTCCAAAACCTTAAAACTCTCTCTATTTCTCTCAAGTTTCTGAATTGATCAAATGGAAAACACCTATGAAAACCCCAAGCAATATATAAGGAATTTGGAGATGATCAAAACATGAAAGTTGTAGCCCTTGATGTCTAGTTTTCAGAAAGTTAAATCATTTGTCATTTAGAGTCTGTACAAAACGTTATGGATATTACACTACGTGGTGTCTGAGAAGAGTTTAGGAAGAGTTAATAGAATTTGTTCATCGCGATCGGGGGACACCGGCCGCGATCGCATAGACTAAAATTATTCTGGAAAAATGGTCATTTTCTTCATTTTGGATTTTTGGAGCTCGATTCTTGGGCGATTTTGAGGATTTCTTCATGACTTCGCCTGGGGCAAGTGTTCTACATCCGAAAGTGATTATATTTCATAAATCCATGGTTATATTCATCGTTATATTCGAGTTTTAATGGAGGAAATTGGGATTTTTTGTAAATCCTTTCAAAAACGGAAATTCAAGATTTGGAATACGAATTGTTATTGGAATTCGATAAAATTGGTATGGTTGAATTCGTATCGGAATGGGTGTTCGAATTTCGTAAAAATTATGTCGGGTTCCGAGAGGCGGGCCCCGCGTGTCTTTTGGTTGACTTTTTAGTGTGAAATTTTAAAGTGACGTTATATCATCCGAAATTGTTTCCAATGAATTTTAATGAAGTTATACTATTAATTTGAATAGATTTGAGCTATCCGGAGGTCAATTCAAGCAAGAAAGTTATATTGGAATATCGGCCTAACTTCAAAAAGGTAAGTATCTTGCCTAACCTTGAGTGGGGGAATTACCCCTTAGGCATTGAGTCGTATGTGCCATTTGTGAAATGTAAAAAATCGTGTACATGAGGTGACGAGTACGTACTTGGCTAATGTTTACAAATTATACCGGTTAAAATTCATAGACACCCTTAAATATTGAATTAGAAATTTGTTGGGACTTACTAAATCCTCTATTTGCCATGCCTAAATCCTTGGTTGTTGAATTTGTTTTATATGATAATTTGGTGTGATTGGTACTTTGATCTTTATGTGAATTCTGTGTGCTGATTGAGTTGACATTTTCTGGAAATAGTTACTTTTTGGATTTTCCACTTGCAAATAATTATTAAATAAGTTTAAACGGAGACATTAATATATTTATCAGAAATTTGGATTTAAGGAGAGGTTGTTCTTGCTGAGTTATTCTTCCATCTTTGCTTTTGCATATTTACTTGGGGACTACGAGGCGGTACCTCGGGAGATCCCCCTGTCTTGCATATTTACTTTGGGACTATGAGGCGGTACCTCGGGAGATCCCCCTGTCTTGCATATTTACTTTGAGACTATGAGGCGGTACCTCGGGAGATCCTCCTGTCTTGCATATTTATTTTGGGACTACGAGGCGGTATCTCGGAGATCCCCCTGTTGAGCATTTACATTTGGATTTACGAGGCGATACCTTGGGAGTGCCCCTATTTTTTACCTCTAATATGTTGTGTTGTTACTTTTCTGTAAATTTCTCGTCGTTCACTCCTCAGTCATTTCATTAAATTATTTTGTCTTCTGCCTTGTGAATTGCCTGTACGGTTGGAATAGAAATATGGGCACGAGGTGCCGTGAGATATGAAAGTGGGTTGAGACCCGAGATTTTTAGGATTATGAAGTGAGGTGTCAACCAGTGATTTTTACTTGAAAGAAATTATATTCAAAAGATTTTAATTTGAAAGAATTATATTCAAAAAATTTTATTTAAAAGAATTACATTTGAAAGATATTTATTTGAAAGGAATTATATCCGAAGGATTTTTATTTGAAAGAATTATATTCGAAAGGTTTTATTTAAAAGAATTATATCTGAAAGATATGTATTTGAAGGAATTATATTCGAAGGATTTTATTTGAAAGAATTATATTCGAAATATACTTATTTGAAAGATTTATATTCGTAAAGTTTTTATTTGGAGAAAGTATATTCGGGATATATTTAATTAAAAGGATTACATTCTAAATATTTTTATTTGAAAAACCTTTAGATAAAAGATGTATATTTTGAAAGACTTAATTAATTGGTTGTACTTGTCTTTATTATTCGTGTGAGCAATATTTATGGTGTTCTTACTGCCTTGTTGTTTATATCACAAGTTGGTTATTGTTGTTACCAGTGCTATCTATTTTCTATTATTTTTGTATGCTATGTTGCATAGGTTATTTTCCTAGTGAGTGTCTTGACTGTACCTCGTCACTACTCCACTGAGGTTAGTCTTGATACTTACTGGGTACCGACGGTGGTGTACTCATACTACACTTTTGCACATTTTTGTGCAGAGGCAGTTACTGAAGATATCAGATTCGGGCAGAGTTAGTGTGTTGATCGCAAGGATTCAAGGTAGAGTTGCTTGGTCGACGCAGTCCGTTGGAGTCTTTTCATTTTAATGTACTGTCAACTCTTATTCGTATAGTATTGTATATTCGATCCTTGAGATCATTGCACGTATTCAGGTAGAGTTCGTGACTCAATATTACCAGTCTTGGGAGGTCGTTTGAATATTTCCACTATTGGTTTTTTACACTTGTATTAAATTATATGTTTTAAAAAATGGCTTGAACTGTTATTATGATCGGCTTACTTAGTCTTAGAGACTATGTGCTATCACGACGCTGTGGTGGGATTTTGGGTCGTGACACATTGGTTTTTCAATGTATTTAAGATAACAAAATGAATTTCTTTTCAGATTATGATTTCATTTCAAGTTTTAGAAAATAATTTATTTTAAATTATATTGTTTTGTATTGAGATGCATTACACAACAAAAATATAGCAGAATAGAAAAGCCAAGATGGTTCGCTCGATCAAGTTAAGGCACCGAGTGCCGGTTACGACTTGGTTAGAAATCGGGTCGTGATAATTAGAGATTAAAATCTACGTGATTTTCTACTCCAGTTTTATTCGGTTGAAGATATAAACACTTCATTATATTAAATATTTGTTTGTGTCATTTTTTACAGAAACGACGACTGATAACGGAAACCAACATGTTCCTATGGTGACTGCCAATGTATCGACAAGCCGAACAACACCGGCAGAAAAGCCCGAAATTTTTTCCAAAATTGATATCAAGCAGTGGAAATAGAAGATGTTCTTCTACTTGACGACTTTAAAGATGTTCTTCTACTTGACGACTTTAAGTCTACATAAGTTCACTAAGGAAGATGTTCCTGTTCTGCCTGACGAAACTCTAGAAAATGACTGAGGCATGGAAGCATTCTAATTTTTTGTACAAGAATTATATTCTTAGCGGATTAGAGGACGATTTGTATAATGTCTATAGTAATATGGAGACGTTAAAAGAATTGTGGATTGCGCTTGAAAAGAAATACAAACCTGAGGATGCCGGGTTGAAGAAATTTGTTGTTACAAAATTTCTATAAAATGGTAGATAGCAAGTCTGTTATTACCCAAGTCCAGGAATTGTAAGTGATTATTCATGATCCTCTTGCTGAAGGTATAAGTCGAATTAATATTTTTGTTGAAAGTATTAATTATATTATTATTACTAATATAATTCTCATTGAAGGTTTGGTCATCAATGAAGCATTCCAAGTTGCAGTGTTGATTGAAAAGTTTCCTCCTTTGTGGAAGGACTTCAAAAATTACTTGAAACACAAATGCAATGAGATGTCGCTCGAAGATCTCATTGTTTAGTTAAGGATCGGAGAGGACAACAAAGCTGCTGAAAATAAGGGTCATGGAAACTCAACAATAATGGGAGCAAACATTATTGAGGATGCTCCACAAAATAATAAAAAATGAAAGAAGCCTTCTGGACCAAAAAGTAACCCAATCAAGAAACGGTTCAAAGGAAATTGCTACAACTGCAGGAAAGCTGGATACAAATATGTAGATTGTCGTGCTCCTAAGAAAGACAAGAAGAAGAGTCTAGCAAACATGAGGATATAAATGACTTATGTTCTATGCTTTCTGAATGCAACCTGGTGAGAAATCTCAAAGAATGGTGGATTGATTTTGAAGCCACTCGCCATGTTTATGCTATTAGAGAAATATTTGCGACATATGCTCCCGTTCGACCCGAAGAGACGCTTTCTATGAGAAATTCTGCAACCCGAGATTGAAGGATGTGGCAAGATATTTTTGAAAATGACTTATGGCAAGGTGGTGACTCTGAACAACGTCCTTCATGTTCCTGAAATTAGGAAGAATTTAGTCTCTACTGTACTTCTCATCAAGAACGGGCTTAAGTGCCTTTTTGTATCTGATAAGGTTGTAATAAGTAAGAACGAAATGTTTGTAGGTAAAGGTTACCACTCTGAGGGCCTTTTCAAACTGAATGTAATGGTCGTTAGAATAACAAAATTTCAACTTCTTCTTACTTACTTGAGTCAAATGATTTATGGCATATACGGTTGGGACATGTCAATTATAAAACCTTGCGAAAAATGATTATTTGGAAGTATTCCCTAAGTTTGAATGCGATAAATCAAAATGTCAAATATGTGTGGAATCTAAGTATGTTAAACATCCTTATAAATCTGTTGAAAGGAATTCAAATCCTTTAGACTTAATTCACACAGATATTCACGATATGAAGTCAATACCACTCGCCGTGGAAAGAAGTATTTCATAACTTTTATTGACGATTGTACTCGCTATTGTTATGTTTATTTACTTAGTAGTAAAGATTAAGTAATACGTGCATTCAAGCAATACAAAAACGAAGTTGAAACACAACTTAACAAGAAAATCAAAATGATAAGAAGTGATCGGGGTGGTGAATACGAGTCTCCTTTTGAAGAAATATGTTAGAATATGGAATTATTCATCAAACAACAGCCCCTTACACGCCCTAATCCAATGGGATTGCGCAAAAAATGAATCGATTATTAAAGGAGATGATGAATGCTTTGTTGATAAGTTCTGGTTTGCCATAGAACTTGTGGGGGAAAGCCATTCTTACGTCTAACCGAATACTTAATCGAGTACCCCATAGAAAAACACAATCTATTCCATATGAAAAATGAAAAGGAAGAAAGTCCAACTTGAATTATTTTAAAGTGTGGAGGTGTTTGACAAAAGTGCAAGCTCCTAGACCCAAAGGGTAAAGATAAGACCAAAAACCATTGATTGTGTTTTTATAGGATATGCAACCAATAGTAAAGCATATCGATTTCTGGTTCATAAATTAAAAAATCCCAACATTCATAATAATAAAACAAAAAAAGTGCATCTAATCAGGAGGATCCAAGATGTAGTAAACATCAAAGAACGTCTACTTCATTTGGACCAGATTTTATGACTTTCTTATTGGAAAATGAGCCATCTAATGTTTAAAGAAGCTATGTCTTCTTTGGAATCATTATTTTGGAAAGAGATAGTAAATAATGAAATAGAATCCATACTGAACAACCATACATGGGAATTGGTTGATGCTTCTCCCGGCAATAAACTGTAAGGTTCTAAATAGCTTTTTTAAGAGGAAAATGAAAGACGATGACACTATTGACCAATATAAGACTAGACTTATGGTCAAATGGTATACACAACGAGAAGGTCTTGACTATTTTGATACATACTCTCCAGTTACAAGAATTATGTCCGCACGGACATTAGTAGCATTAGCTGCAGTATATGGTCTTGAAATCCATCAAATGGACGTTAAGATGGCCTTCTTAAATGGAGATTTGGAGGAAGAAATTTTCATGAAACAACCTGAAAGATTTGTGGTTCCAGGAAAAGAAAAGAAGGTATGTAGACTTGTTAAGTCTCTTTACGGACTAAAACAAGCACCCAAACAATGGCATGCGAAATTTGACCAAACAATGTTGTCAAATGGTTTTAAGATAAATGAATGCGATAAATGTGTTTACGTTAAAAATATTACAAATCACATAATCATTGTTTGCTTATATGTGGACGATATGATGATAATGAGTAATGATATTGCCAACATAAATGCGACTAAGTGCATGCTAACAAGCAAGTTTGATATGAAAAACTTGAGATTTGCCGATTTAATTGATACCCAAGACTCTTCAAGGTTTGACATTGTCACAATCTCATTACGTTGAAACGGTACTTGAAAAGTTAAAAGCACTTAGATTTTAAAGTTGCAAAGACTCCAATTGACGTGAATCTTACACTTTCAAAGAACAAAGACCAAATCATATCACAATTGGATTATGATCGTGTGTTAGGATGTTTAAAGTATATTATGAATTGTACACGATCAAATATAGCTTGTGCTATAAGTAAATTGAGTCGATACACGAGTAATCCAGGTCAATCTCATTGGATAGCAATGAAACGAGTTTTGAATATTCAAACATACCCAAAGCTTTACTTTGCACTACAGTAAATATCATCCTGCGGTAATTGAGGGATACCGTGATGCAAATTTGAATCACCAGTTCAACTGATTCTAAGTCCACAAGTGGATATGTATTCACTATTGGTGGAGGAGCGGTATGTTGGAAGTCGTCCAAACAAATTTGTATTGCCCGCTCTACAATGGAGACTGAGTTTATAGCCTTAGATAAAACCAGTGAAGAAGCTGAATGGCTCCAAAATCTCTTGGAAGATATTCCATTTTAGCCCAAACTGTCAGCACCAATATGTATACATTGCGATAGTCAAGCATCAATCGGAAGGGTTGGGAGCGTTATGTATAACGGAAAATCTCGTCATATATGACGAAGACATAAAACTGTTAGGCAATTACTCTCTAGAGGAATTATCACGATTGACTACGTGAAATCAAGCGATAATGTGTCGGATCCACTTATGAAAGACCCCACTAGAGAAGTAGTTAAAAGATCATCGAGGGGAATGGAACTATGGCCGAGGACAAGTCATTGTGGCAGTAACTCTACCTAGAAAACTAGAGATCCCAAGATCTAGGTTCAATGAGATCAAACAAAGTCATTAATGACGGTTCAACATTGCCAACTAAAATTTTGGTCCATTCTCGTGATGAGACAATGTTCAGTACCAAGGATAAATCATTAAGGCTTTTTAATGGTTTCTAATTTTATACGGGGTATATCAAATAGTGTATCTACAGGATGACACATCTAGGAATCACATATGTAAGTGTGAAGCGTTAACCGCTTCAAGGAGAATTTTGTAAGGCAGTTCTCTACGCACTTATGAAACCAGTGGTGTTCGTGGCTAAAACGAGCACAACAATGAGAACCAAAGACAGTTAAGGATTGATTGTTTGACTTATGGTTGTCTAGGTATACACCAAAGTTCGACGGTTCAAAGATATCTAATCTACCAATTGACAGAGTATATCTGACATAAGTTCACTACGGAAAATGCAAAAGGAGACCTACTTATCCAAATGCGATTAATCCTTGCTAGCGAATCACACAGTTTTTCATGCATATTTCCATTGTATAGTCATTCCCCATTCATGTGAAGGATTGTTGGAGTTTTTGTTCAAAATTGAGGTGAATGAGAAATGGAGGAAAAAACAAAATGCTGATTTTCCCTCATTTATAAAGGAACATTGTCCCATATTGGAGGAGGAAAGATCATTTATTGAGTACATATACAATTACACTTCTTCTAGCTCTTAATGAGTTTAGAAAAAGTCAAGCCTCGCGTTGTCGCCGTCACTCGCTCGGCTTCGGCTTCGAATTCCGTCAAATGATCTTCTTGATTGATTAATTTTTTGGACCAAATTTATATGTTAAATAATTAAATTAAATTAATATTTATTAATCCAAATCAACCATTTGTGTAACAGTTATTCGAATTTCATCCGGTTTGAGTTTCCCATTTTATTTTGCATAAAATAGTCATTTACGTAATAGCCGTTTTACGCGAACATTCATCTTGAAGATTTGCACCTCTTCGTTTGAACCAACCTTTTGGCTATAAATACCAGGCCATTCCCTTAGATTTTCATTACGAAAATTCTGAAACCTCTTCTTCGTTTCTGCATTATTTTCTTACAAAACAAATAAAATGTGATTGCTGCTGCCATTTGTGTTTGTTGAAATACTAGGTTTGAAGTACTAGTACACCAATGTGTAGCTCGTTCTATCCTGGAAGGAAATAATCCATAACCTCGGGTACTAGGAGGGGATTAAGTTCCTTAAGGAAACACTATGAATTCAGTGGGCTCGAATTAATATCTGATTCTTCTACATTTCTGTTTTTATATTATTTTATTTCCAGAATTACTTTATAAATACATATTACTAACAATATTACATGTAGTATAACAGCTATAGTGGTGGGATAAATCTTAGTTGGAGCATTAAGTCTTTGAGTAGGAGAATATAGCAACCTAAGAACCATCCAATACTTGCCTTGGAAGGGTGTTGATACGAAGCTTGCCTTTGGAAAATTCCGCATGGGAATGAGAGAAAAATGTGCAGGTCATGTAAGGCCGAGTAAAAAATCCAACAACCATAGTGCCTTTCGAGTTAAAACTTAAAAGGAAAAATCTCAAGGCTCCAAAGATTGGGCCAAAACGCGTACAATATCTTAGTTGTTGGATTAGGACCATTATAAATGATATCAATGCCCCCTAGTGTTTGGGGCCTGACTCTTTGACATCGGGCGTGGTACGGTTGTGGCAAGGATTGGGCGTGATGGCCTTGCTATTGGCCTGTGTGGGGGCAAAACGATCATGCGGACAAGGGGCAAGCCATTGTCATGTGGCCTGTTGTGGGCAAGTATTGGCCAAGGTCTTGGGGCAGGCAAGACATCCTTGGCAAAGGCTTGACAAGGCAGTGTGGGCAAGTTGGGGCGGCATGGCATGGCATGCGCGCCATAGTCAGTGGCACATGCACTTTGAGTTGTGGCAATGCCAAGTACAGGCTAAGCTAAGGCAAAGTAGTGCGGGATGATGGAAAAGGCTTTTAACAGCTGAGGCACAACTATGTGAAGCAAAATACAGGCATTGGCATGGGTGAAACAAGGGTTGACATGAACAAGGCAGAAACTCGGCCAATACATGTGCGGGCGGCAGTGACGTTGAACGTGTGCGACAAATTCAAGAGCACCGGGTTACGAGAAAAGCATTAGTGCGGAGCAATGTCAAAAGTATCCAAGGCTGGGCGTAATACCAGCCTTAGGCGTGCAACAGTTGGCCAGCAAAAATGCACATGCCAAAGTAGTGGGCGGTTACTTTTTGTAACTACTTGTATCCATGACTATTTTATGCTTGTATCCACTATATTTCGTGTAGATCATGGCCTATGTAGTTGGAGATTTTAACTACAAGATAGGAATAAATTTAGCATTAGCCCGCCAAGTGGCAAAAGCTGTAGACAACAAGTGTCAATGTGCTGTCAAGTGCCAAAGACTCCCTATGTGCTATAAATAGGTGCCTTTAGACTTAGTCGGATTTGTGTGGGGAATTTCGTGTGAAATTAAAGACAGAAACAAGAGTGAAACGTGAGAGTTTCTAAGTGTTTCAAAAGGGACTAAGGCTAGGCATTGGGCAGGTCTTAGTGTTGGCTAAAGAACGATTTGTTCTTTGTCAAAGTGGGGCCGTGATCAACTTGTGATCATAGTCACGTGAGGGTTTCCTTTGTAAGTTTTTGAATTAATACAAAGGTTGGGATTTTTCCGTATTTGATTGTGTTCTCTTTACTTTGCTGCCTAAAATAATTCTAAGTAAAATCTTGCTGAAAATTGGGCTAAGTGTTGGGAAGGCTGAGTCAACGCGCAACTTGACTGCCGCACAAGTGTGACTTTGGGTTGACAAAAATCGACCCCGTGAAAACGGTATTAGAGTGGAGCTAGGTTCATGGCTAAATACGGCCAGCAGCAGATTTTGTGTTACTGTTTTAGAACATGGCTGGTGGCACAAATGCGAAACTTTGCCAAAAGAGTGGAATAGTTGGAAGCACTCGTTGGGCAGGCTCTTGAAATAGGCGCTGATACTTCTGTTCTTGCGAGAATGGCACGGATGGAGGCTTATGCAGCGAGGCATGAGACTACGCTGGCAGAAATGGCCTTGGTACGCAAGGAAAAGGAAGAGTTGCATGAGGAGGTAGTTCTACTTCGAAGGGCATTACAATGCATTGTCTCTAGAAGTCATGATCGCACTAAGGTGAGGATTCCGGAGCCAAAGGCTTATGATGGTGCAAGAAGTGTCAAAGAACTGAAAAATTTCTTGGGGGATATGGAGCAGTATTTTCAAGCTGCTCGTGTGCCAGATGAGGAAAAGGTGACCATCACACCTATGTATCATGATGCAAAAGTGTGGTGGCCAACACGAGTTGTGAAAGTGGAAAGTGTTGGGTGCGTATGATTGAAACTTGAGAGATGTTGAAGAAGGAATTAAAATCTCAATTCCTTCCAAGCAACTCGTCATGGGTTGTAAGAGATGGACTGTGTCGCTTGAAACAAAGTGGCACGGAGTATGTCAAAGAATTCTCATCCTTGTGTTGAATGTGAGTAATATGGCAAAGGAGGACAAGCTGCATTACTTCATGAGCGGATTGAAGGTCTGGGCGCAATTAGAGTTGAGAAGGCAAAATGTTCAAAGCCTCTCCACTACTATTACGGTGGCAGAGCGTTGGCTGATTTCAATTTGGGTGATGACCCGGCTGAATCTTCGCATTCAATGTTCGATGCAAGGAAAGAAAAGGCAAGGGAATGAAAGAAAATCAGGAAGCGCCAAGCTGCCGAAGATGAAGGGTATTCCAAGAATGGAAAGGCAGGCGAAGACTTCTAATGGCAAGGAAAGAAATGACAAATTGAAAGGCTGTTTTACTTGTGTTGGACCGCACTTGAAAAAGGATTGTCCGGTAAAGGGCACTATGAAATGATATGCTGGCTGCGAAAAAATAGGAACAAGTGGCGGAGGTAAATGCTATTGTGCCAGATGTGAATGGAGCAACAGGGGCGTTGTATGTTAACAACACCTTGGGACTAATTAATTGAGTTGGCTTGATGAGGACGTCGATTTCAAAGGTTGCAGGTGGATTGTTAGGGGCCTAACTCTTTGACATCGGTTGTGGCAAAGATTGCACGTGATGGCTTTGCCATTGGCCTATGTGCGGGCAAAATGATCATGCGGACAAGGAGCAAGACATTGTCATATGGGCTATTGTGTGCAAGTATTGGCCAAGGTCTTGGACAAGACATGCTTGGAAAAGACTTGACAAGGCAGTGTTGGCAAGTTGGGGCGGTATGGCATGGCATGCGCGCCAAAGTCAGTGGCACGAGCACTTTGGGTTGTGGCAATGCCAAGTGCGGGCTAAGCTAAGGCAGAGCAGTGCTGGATGATGGCAAAGGCTTTCAATAGCTAAGATACAGCTATGTGAAGCAAAATACAAGCATTGACATGGGTGAAACAAGGGTTGACACGAACAAGGGAGAAACTCGGCCAAGACATGTGCGGGCGGCAGTGGCGTCGGACGAGTGCGACAAGGTCATGAACGGTGGGTTGCAGGCAAGGAATTTGTGCGGAGCAATGTCAAAAGTAGCCAAGGCTGGGTGCAATGTCAACCTTGGGCGTGCAGCAGCTGGCCAACAAAAATGCACATTCAGCGCACATGCCAAAGTAGTGGGTGGTTACCTTTTTGTAACTACTTGTACTTATGACGGTTTTATGCTTGCATCACTATCATTTAGTTTATATCATGGCCTATGTAGTTGGGGATGTCAACTACAAGATAGGAACAAATTTAGCATTTGCTTGTCAAGTTGCAAAAGCTGTATAAAACAAGTGTCAATATGCTGTCAAGTGCCAAAGGTTGCCTAAGTGCTATAAATAGGTGCCTTTGGACTTAGTTAGATTTGTGTGGGGAATTTTGTGTGAAATTAAAAAGGGAAACAAGAGTAAAACGTGAGGGTTTCTAAGTATTTCAAAAGGGACTAAGCTAGGTATTGGGCAAGTCTTAGTGTTGGTTAAAGAACGACTTGTGTTCTTTGTCAAAGTGGGCATGTGTTCGACTTGTGATCATAGTCAAGTGAGGATTTCCTTTGTAAGTTTTTGAATTAATACAAAGGTTGAGATTTTTACGTATTTGATTGTGTTCTCTTTACTTTGCTGCCTAAAATAATTTTAAGAACAAACTTGCTGAAATTTGACTAAGTGTTGGGAAGGCTGAGTTAAGTGCACAACTTGACTGCCGCACGGATGTGACATTGGGCTGAAAAAATTGCCCTCGTGACAGTGCAAGAAGGCTGCGCCTCTACAAATGAGTGTAACGGCTCACAAATTGTTAGCAATTGAATGCGAAAGTGTGTTTTGTTTAATAATTGCATTAAACAATCTCACATCCTAATGAAAGGTGAAAGTTAGGCGGCACATAAAAAGGTACATGAATTTAAGCATGGTGACATTTCTTTAACTACAACCCAAGGGAATAAAATCATGTGATCTTAAAGGTTGGGCTGTAGCAAATAATAATACTTTGACAGTTGAACCTAAGCATTACAAAAAATCTCAAATACAACCACATTTCTCCCCCTCAATTTTTGACTAGCATCTTTTCATGTTTTAATTTTTTTCTTCAATCGACCATAATACGCTACCAACCATCTGTATTGTATTTTTAATATTGTAATGGGTTCAATAGATAGTATGAGAATCAAAATACGAATAAATGGAGGCCTTTTAGATGTACTAGTTCTAAATAGAAAATGGTAACATAGAATCATTAGAAAATCAATAACTTTTACATTAACATAGGAGTTTTGCTAGTGAAAATCGAAATGATGTAGAGTATCCACATGCCATCATATAAGGTTCCTATTCACATCCAAGTGTAAATGCATATTTATCATCAAATTATAAAAGTTAACATTTTATCTTAACGATGACTGATTCATCAACGGAATTGAGAGGATCAGAGATGCAAAGGATCAGATGTGAAAGAAATTGACAACAAGAAGGGGAAAAGAAAAAGAAAGAAGAAGAGGAAAAGTGAGGGAGGGAAAATTGACATGAAGAAAAGAGGAAAATAAATTAAAGTAAGAAAACACAAAGGGGGAAAATAAATTATTATTATTATTATTATTATTATTATTATTATTATTATTATTATTATTATTATTATTATTATAGCCTAGGAATTACGTTGATAAGGAATTAAGAAAGTATCTATTCAACATAGATCTCTTTATGAATATGGACATCGGAGACTCTCGTATTAAAAATACTAAATTAGAAGAGGTAGATATACCTCTAAACTTATATTTGTTAAACAAATGGACCATTCCCCAAGTCCCCATTAAACAAATATATGACTTTGGATGGTTTGATAAACTGTCGTCTAAACAGTTAATAAAAACGACAGAGCAATCTCTTGCTTTAAATTCTTCAGAATAGACTATTCATTTGTTAAACAATTGTGATATTGATGCTTATAAACATAAGTATAATTTTGTTTCATATTGGTATGGTACAAATTGCCTTCAAACCATTAACTCTTAAAGGGTTATTAGAGACTTTCTTGGCAGCTTTAAGAGATGCCAGAAATTTAAATTTTAGACAGTCTCTGATGGGTTCAATTGAATCTACGGTGGCTTATGGTCCCGTATATTTCAATACACAATCTAATTTACAATTATCTCTTTCAAATGTTAATATTCTGGATGCTTTTACTCTAAATGTTAAAACGCATGGTTATAACTATGCACTTAGATCTGAACTTATCTGCTTCTCATATACGATTTATTATAAATTTTTGTCTACTTTAAATCCTCGTTGCAAACTGACTGATTCGTCTAATAAGTCTATAATATTTGAGACTAATTTCGCTAAATCCAAAGTCACCACTAGGAGACCTATCAGATGGGATGAAATAAATTTTTCCTCTACATGGACTTTAGACTAGGTAATATCTTCGGGTCAACAAGCTGATACCGTTACTAATCATGATTATTCTCATATTTTCCAGACCCCAGAAGGGCAAATTTGTATTCAATTCGAAGACAATAAGTCTTTGACGCCTTATAGAGATTCCTTTACTGGCAGCAGAAGGCTTTCTTTGCCTTCAACCCAATCTTATATCGCTCCAGTAGAACTAGTTTATGGTCCAGCGAGGTTAAACCGAGCTGCTTCTTTGCATACAGTTTCTACTGCTGATATTGATAAACGAATAGAGTGTATAAAAATTGATAATAGAAACAATACAATTCAGGATGATAATTCTTTAGATAAGGATATTTCTTCTCAATCCGAAATGGATTCGACCCTAATACTGTTTAATGATCCCTTACAAAATTGATTTTAGTCCAGGATCACTGGTCCAACAACATATTCAGTCTGAATTCTTTAGTGATAAATGAAACCATTTTAGAACTTGGTTCTTTGACACTTATAGTGCTGATGATGAAAGGAATATTTTTCAAGAATTCTATGAAATTTGTTCTTTGCATAACAAAGTGATATACTTTGTTCCTTGGTTTATAACCATTTATGTGCCATTATATGTTAAAGTCCTTGAAAGAACTTACAAAGAAAGCAGTGTACAACTAGTAAAGAGTATTTACTCACCACAAGCATCCTTTGTGTTGTCAAATAATACGGGCATAACATTCACTGCTTTTCAAAAACTCGTTAATGATGACGTGGTGACGATTAGCGCCAGAGAAATTAATAAATTAATTTCTCAAAACAATTATATGTCTTTATATGTGAAAGTTTTAGGTAAGCATATTAGTTCACTAGATTCTAAGTAGGAGAATTGATTGACTTAGTTAAGCAAATTAGTACTCCAAAGGAAACCTCAATGATAGTAAGGTCTACAAAGGTTATACCATATTCAATTGCTTATTCGAGAAAAACAGTGACATATGCGCCTATGCAGAGACCTGTTGAAATAGAAGGTTTTCACCTTAAGTCCAAAGCAGACTTAGAAAAACTAGTGACTGATAAGCTAGCTAGTTTAGATTTAAAACCTTTAGAGATGGCCTCCGAATTTTCTGAGAATATCTTAGATCCTTCTAAAGACCATAAGGAAATTATGTGGTCCGAGCTTAATAAGCTTAGACAAATAGGTAGCAGATATGCTAATAAGCCTGCAATGAATACCTATTATTATCCTAGACCAACTCCACAAGATGTATTAGTGGAAGAAAGGGACTGGAACCAGACTAACGCCAGTTATAGCGGGGATTCCATTTATGAGTGGAACTTAGATAGACTAACTGATAGGCAGATTAGCATCTTAGTTCATAGGATGATGATCTATTCCACTATCTGTAAAGCCACTAGTGAAAGGAATACCGGTACGATTATATGCAGAATAATAATTATAGAATTTACTGGTCAGATAAGAGGCTGGTGGGATAATTTCTTATCAATAGCTGATAAAACTGCTATTATGGAAGCTACTATGGCAGAACCTGGATTTGATAATATAGGACAGCCTCATTACCAAATAGGTCAGATGCCGTTTATACCTTAATTCAAACCATTATAGAACACTTTAGTGGTAGATTTACCAATATGTACGAAAATATTCGTACTATGCTAAATAGCCTTAAGTGTAAACACTTAGGTGAATTTAGGTGGTATAAAGACACCTTTCTTAGTAGGGTTATGGATTTACCCGAAAGTAATGCTGACAATTGGAAGGCAAAGTTTATAGATGGTTTGCCATATCTATTTGCAGAAAGAGTGAGAAAGACTCTTAGAGGTAATACCGCACAAATACCTTATAATACCTATACTTAGCGGCAAACTGATAGGAGTTTGTACCCATGAAGGTCTTAACCTTTGTAACGAGCTGAAATTGAATTTACAGATTAAGAAGCAGAGACTAACTGAGAGAACCCAGTTAGGAGATTTTTGCCAACAATTCGGCATGGGAGAAATATATTCTCCTCATAGGAAAAAACATCGTGATACTGTAGAAAACGTACCATAGAAAGGGTAGGAAATATCGTTATAGGTCAAAAGATGAGCGAGAATCCCAAAAGAAGTTTCGCAAAGAAAATCGATTTGTTAAGAATAGATCGAAGAGAGATTTGAAAGATATTAAGTGCTACAAATATGGTAGATTTGGCCATATAGCTCCAACTTGCAAAAAGGAAAAACTGAAAGCTTTAGTATTAGAACTAGACGATCAGTCTAGAGACCAGATTCTTAAGGTTATGGATGAAACCTCAGGAGAAGATTATGACAGTAGTTCTTTTGTTAACCACGTCTCTGAGGATTCTTTGAATTTGCTTGATAGTGATAATTTTGAAAGTGATAACTGTGATAATTGTGATTGGAATAATTATTCTTGTGACACTATGGATTTTTATAAACTGCAATCCTAATTTCAAGATTTTGATATCAAACCTATTACTTCTGATAATATTTTGGAATTGTTAAAAGAAGTCACTGATAATAATCTTCGAGAAAAGATTATTAACATGGATTCTACCTCTTCAAGTTCGGCAGATAAGACATTTCAAAAAAAACGTGATATACTTGATGAAGCTCCTTATTGTTTTGCAGAAGTTCAAAGAAGACTTTTAGCAAAGAACGAGCCAAAGAATTTCAGTTATAATTCTTCAATGGATGATTTGAAAATTGAAGTAGAAAAATTAAAAAATGAGATTAATCTCTGAAACATAATCAAATGATTTTAGATCACCTTGATATCATCAGAGTTTTCAGCTACCACATTTGCATAGGTATCACTATGCGTGGTTCTCTGTCAGGCTAGATAAGCCTGCATTTATTCGTATAACGGCCTATTTTTTGGAATATCTTCCAAATTAATAGTGCTTGAGGATGATCTTCCTCTTCCTTGAGAAATCTTCTCATTTATTAATATCTTTCCACCCCTTTGTATTACAGAGGATGGTGGAGTGTAAGATCCTCATCCGCCTTGGCCTCTATAATGGTTGTAGTTTCCGTGTCCTTTTCCTCTATCAGAGGAATTCTTAGATGGCCCTTGATGGCTCATCCTGCACTTAAAAGAGGATATCTCGTTATTCATTTTGTAAATATTCTCTGGATAAAAAATCAGGAAGGGAATTATCAACCCCCTTTTTATAATTGATTTCAAAGTCAAATGGAGCTAATTGTGCTTGCCATCTTGCGAATATCATTTTTGAGACATCATGTTTAAAATCTTTATTAAACATAAATTTTACTGCTTGTGCATCTGTCCTTATCAAGAATTTTTTATTATATAAATCATCTTGAAATTTTAAAACACACTTAACAATAGTAAGCATTTCATGGGCCACAGTAGCATACTTTTTCTGGGCCTCGGTCCATTTACCTGAGTAGTACCTTATCAGATACTCTTTCTTGTCATGAGGGTTAACCTGTTTTAAAATATCCCCAAAGCCAATTTTAGAAGCATCTGTTTCTATAATCTTTTTCCATAAAGGATTAGCTAAGGCTAAACATGGAAGGGTGGCGACTTTCTTCTTCGCCTGTTTAACAATCTCTGTATGACTATCAGTTCAAAGAGATTTATAGTCCTTTTTTAGCCTATCATATGAAGGAGTAAGATCTCGAGACATATTTTTATAAAAAAGGAGATATATAATTTAAACTACCAAGAAATATCTGAAGCTGAGTTCTATCAGTAATTACATCGGGAAATCTTGATGCAAAATCTATAGCCCGTTGAATAGGCGTGATTTTACCTTGAAAAATACGATGACCAAGAAAACGAATATTAGTCTGAAATAAGCTCATTTTTGGTTTCGATATAACTAAACCGTTTTGAATGACAATTTTCTTAAAAATGTTTAAACGCTTATAATGCAATTCCAGAGTTTTTGAATAAACAAGAATATCGTCTATATAAACAATAATAAAATCCATATACGGATTAAAAATATCATTCATGATTTTCTGAAATTCTGAAGGGACGTTTTTCAAACCAAAAGGCATCACATTCCACTCATATTGCCCAAAGGGAACATTAAAAGCAGTTTTACAAGTATGTTCTTTAAATAACTGAATCTGCCAATAACCTGATTTTAAATCAAATTTCGAAAATATATTGGCATCATATAATCTAGAAAGTAGATCCTTCTTATTAGGGATCAGGTATCTAATCTATTTTAAAACCTTGTTTAAAGACTTATAATTAATAACTAATCTAGGAATTCCTCGTTCCTTTTCAGCAGCATTATTAACATAAAAAGCAATACACGACCAAGGTGATCGAGAAGGTTTTATTAAATCTTTCTGTAATAAAATGTCAATTTTCTTTTCGCAGAACTCTACTAATTCAGAGTTCATTTGACAGGGTCTTGATTTCGTTGGAATATTTTCTCAGAAAAAGAGTCTTCATATGGAAGTGAGACCACATGCTTTTTCCTATCCCAAAAAGCACTTGGGTGGTCAGCACATATAGAAATAGCAAATTGTTCAGAGATCAATTTAAATTTTTCCAGAACTTTAGCTGAATTCAATGTATCAGTTATTGACATGCGATAAATTTCATACTGCAAGTATTTCATATGACTATGCTTCATATTAATCAAAGCATTAATATCATGCGTAACCGGATCAGTAACAAAACTGAAAGAGATTTTTCAATTGTTATAAACAGCATCAAATCCTTTTTCATCTACCCTAGTAAATGGGTAAATAGCCCTTATAAAGGGCGTTCCTAGTATAATTGGAGGGTATAATTGATCCTTAACTAGTATGAAGAAATGAGGAATACAAATCTTTTGCTAACAAACATAAGCATTAGGTAATTTGTATTCTATCTTCATCTTATCACCGGATGCAGACTAGATATTATGAGAAGTCTTATGATACTATCGGGTTGGAATTAATCCTTCTTGAATACAAGAAATATCTGCAACGCTATCTATCAAAGCAGTTTCAGTCACAGAAAAATCATTACCAATCAAAATAGTACATTTTACATACCATTTGTGAGCAGTAACTATTTGCATCATTCCAAGAAACATATCATGGTTGGGATATAAAACAATCTCTTTAGAAAATTTAGAAATTTCTTCAAAATCATTTCAGGTATCAAAATTCGTTTTTTCTTGTTATCAACAGGTAATTCATTTGAAGAAGACTTTTCTATCTGAGTAACTCGGTGATCTAAAATCATCTGATTCTGTTTCAGAGATTTAATCTCATTTTTCTAATTTTTCTACTTTAATTTTCAAATCATCCATTGAAGAATTATAACTGAAATTTTTTGGCTCGCTCTTTGCTAAAAGTCTTCTTTGAACTTCTGCAAAACAATAAGGAGCTTCATCGAGTATATCACGTTTTCTTTGAAATCGCTTATCTGCCGAATTTGAAGAGGTAGAAGCCATGTTAATAATCTTTTCTCGAATATTATTATCAGTGACTTCTTTTAACAATTCCAAAATATTATCAGAAGTAGTAGGTTTGATATCAAAATCTTGAAATTGGGATTGCAATTTATAAAAATCCATAGTGTCACAAGAACAATTATTCTGATCACAATTATCACGGTTATCAGTTTCAGAATTATCACTATCAAGCAAATTCAAAGAATCCTCAAAGACGTGGTTAACGGAAGAACTACTGTCATATTCTTCTCCTAAGGTTTCATCCATAACCTTAAGAATCTGGTCTCTAGACTTATCATCTAGTTCTAATACTAAAGCTTTCAGCTTTTCCTTTTTGCAAGTTGGAGCTGTATGGCCAAATTTACCCTATTTGTAGCACTTAATATCTTTCAAACCTCTCTTCGATCTATTCTTAACAAATCGATTTTCTTAGCGAAACTTCTTTCGCTCTTCTCGCTCATCTTTTGACCTACAATGATATTTCCTACCCTTTCTATGGTAAGCCTTTTCTACAGTATCACGGCGTTTTTTCCTATGAGGAGAATATATTTTGTTTACCCTTAAAATCGGATAACAATTGAATTTGTTCGAAGAGCTAAGGATCCGTGAATTAGTTTGATACCAAATAAAAGTATGGCTTAAGTAATTAGAGTATTGTAAGAGAGATAGAACAATCAAACCATAAATAGATAATAATTAACGATGAATCGTATGCAATGGAGTAGTATTTCGACAAACAGTAATAGTGAGCTTAATATTGAATTCTGAATAACAGTAGAGATGGTAAAGAATGATCAAAGTAAACTTCCTTGTATGATGAGAAAATAAGTTGTCCTTCAATGAAGGGTCTCAGCCTTTTTTATAGGCAAGTGCAAGAGTCATAATAAAAGTAGGGAACTGATTACAAGGAAAATCCCATTAATTATGGGGTTTAATACCCTTAAATGATGGCATAACGGCCATATGGTTGAGATAATTAATTCTGACGAAATATCCGATGATTGGCGAGATATTCGGGTCGGAGCCGGTCCTCGATCAAGAAGTGTTTCTCGACCGACTATATCGATCGTCTCATCTCGGTCGCTCCATCCCACGTGCCCGACTTTTTGATCTCGGACCGGGGGCCGACTTCATATTATCTTTGACCCGCCTTCACTTAATGGTATTCGATCCGACTTCACCTGATTGTATCCCATCCTACTTCACCTAGATGGTCCGACCCAATATAGATAGTCCCCTCGTTTATTGGAGAGTAAGGACAAAAAACGATATGAGCTATCCAACCTAGGGCTTATCAACCAGGCGATCGATACTACCACATAACGTATCGCGGAAACTCATCTGTCAAAATCGCTTACCCCCAAAAAGATTCTATATATGACGGCAGTGCAATGACGCGCACAACCGCCGATGTAGGTAATCATTACCCACCTTTTTGCAGAACCAGGTACTTTCCCATTGCATTAAATGCGTGCATTTAATGCTGCATACCTCGTACTTTGTGCCACCGCTTTTTGAAAAAGTATAAATACTTCGTTCTCCTTTAGGTTGGTCCGTTTGTCTTCACGTATTAACTCACTTTGTCTTCTCATATTAACTCATTTTGTCTTCGCACATTAACTCGCTTTGTCTCTTTCAAATCTCCTCTGAGTAGACTGTTCATCTTCTTCATCGCGAAATTTTCTAAATCTTTCTACTTCCTTCTACTTCCATGGCTAAAACATCTAAGTCGGTTCCCCAAAGACAATCGTCCCCTGCTCAGCCTGTTGAAGAGGCTGAGCCCATCGGTATTGAAGAGCCTTCTACGGAACCTCCATTGAAGGCCTTTATACCAACTGGATGTTATATAGGCACTGACTATAAGGTCGAGAAGCCGTCTTCTGTACCCGGTCGGGGTGAACCGGTTTCAGATTATATTAGTTCCATCACCCCACAATACCTAGACAGGGTTAAGGCCGATTGTCNCCCCACCTACTTACCCCACCCCACTCCTAATTAAAATATTATTAATAGTACTTTCTGTTCATGTTATAGATAGATTTTTTTTCATTTCAACAAATGAGTATTTTTTTTCCTGATATAAAAAATTATTATTTTTTTATTTCCATGTAGAAAAAAAATACTTTCTTTCCATGTATAAAAAGTATTTTTTTTATTTCAAAAAAAAAATTTATTTTTATGATGTAAAAAAAAATATTTTTTTTCATTTCAATAAAATAAGTATTTTCTTTTCATAATGTAGAAAAAGTATTTTCTTTTATTTCAATAAAATGAGTACTTTATTTTCATGTTGTTGAAAGAGTACTTTTTTTTCAACCAAAAAAAGAGTATTTTCTTTTTAGTTATTGAGCATAAATTTCAACATTATTTTTGCGTAAAAAAGTAAAGCAGCTCATTAGTTCCTTTGGATTTGTGTGAATTTTTAGAGACTTGGGGGAAGGGGGAGAGGGAGGGGTGAGGGGTAAGGGGAGTAGCATAAAAACATATTTTCCTAAAAAAAAAAATATTTTTACTCTCTAACCAAATACTAAAAAATATTCACCAACCAAACAAGAAAAACTAAGTGATAAAACCACTTATTTTCCATGAAAACATTTTATCAAACACACCCTAAGTGTTCGAATCTTCGGATACAAAATTACAAAAGACAACCTGAGAATACTTTCCCGTGAACTAAAGGAGCTTTTGTCATGTGCAACACTGTGCATACATCAACAAGAACCGCCATTTTAAGTAACAGAACAGGTTTTATAGGCGCAAATTTCACAATAGGACAATAACATATGTACACACGAAACATGAAATTATGTACTGTTTACTCTTAAAATCGGATAACAATTGAATTTGTTCGTAGAGCTAAGGATCCGTAAATTAGTTTGATACCAAGTAAAAGTATAGCGTAAGTAATTAGAGTATTATAAGAGAGATAGAGCAATCGAACCGTAAATATATGTTAATTAACGATGAATCGTATGCAATGGAATAATATTTTGACAAACAGTAATAGAGAGCTTAATATTGAATTCTGATGAACAGTAGAGATGGTAAGGAATGATAAAAGTAAACTGCCTTGTATGATAAGAAAATAAGTCGTGCCCTTCAATGAAGGGTCTCAGCATTTTTTTATAGGCAAGTGTAAGAGTCATAATAAAAGCAGGGAACTGATTACAAGGAAAATCCCATTAATTACGGGATTTAATACCCTTAAATGATGGCATAACGGCCATAATGATTGAAATAATTAATTCTGGCGAAATACCCGATGATTGGCGAGATATTCGGGTCGGAGCCGGTCCTCAATCACGAAGTGTTTCTCGACCGACTATATCGATCGTCTTATCTCGGTCGCCCCATCCCACGTGCCTGACTTTTTGATCTCGGACCGGGGGGCCGACTTCATATTATCTTTGACCCGCCTTCACTTAATGGTATTCGATCCGACTTCACCTGATTGTATCCGATCCGACTTCACCTAGATGGTCCGACCCAATACAGATAGTCCCCTCGGTTATTGGAGAGTAAGGACAAAAAATGATATGAGCTATCCAACCTAGGGCTTATCAACCAGGCGATCGATACTACCACATAACGTGTCGCGGAAACTCATCTGTTAAAATCGCTTACCCCCAAAAAGATTCTATATATGACGGCAGCGCAATGACGCGCACAACTGCCGATGTAGGCAATCATTACCCACCTTTTTGCAGAACCTAGTACTTTTCCATTGCATTAAATGCGTGCATTTAATGCCGCATACCTCGTGCTTTGTGCCACCGGCTTTTGAAAAAGTATAAATACTTCGTTCTCCTTTAGGTTGGTCCGTTTGTCTTCACATATTAACTCACTTTGTCTTCGCACATTAACTCACTTTGTCTCTTTCGAATCTCCCCTGAGTAAACTGTTCATCATCTTCATCGCAAAACTTTCTGAATCCTTCTACTTCCTTCTACTTCCATGGCTAAAACATCTAAGTCGGTTCCCCAAAGACAATCGTCCCCTGCTCAGCCTGTTGAAGAGGCTGAGCCCATCGGTATTGAAGAGCCTTCTACGGAACCTCCATTGAAGGCCTTTATACCAACTGGATGTTATATAGGCACTGACTATAAGGTCGAGAAGCCGTCTTCTGTACCCGGTCGGGGTGAACCGGTTTCAGATTATATTAGTTCCATCACCCCACAATACCTAGACAGGGTTAAGGCCGATTGTCATTGGGATGACAAAGAAGTAATAATACCTTCCCCTAACGAGTCCATAACCACACACGTTGAGGGATATATTAGTGTATACACTTATCCATTCACATTAGGGCCTGTAGATCCTATGATTGTGGAATTTTGTAGGAGGTATCAAGTTACCTTAGCTCAAATGCATCCCTCCGTATGGCGTATAATCTACCTTTTTCGTTTCTTTATAGATAAGGTCGAGGGGGGACATCCTTTTACCCTCGATCATCTACTTAGATGAAGACAGGGACCGAGGTTGGATGAGCCGATATATTCGGATTAAGACCTCCGATCTGATCCCTGCTAATAGCATGCCATTTCCCGAGAAGTGGAACTTGACACGTAAGTATTCTTCTATTTGACCTTCGCATTATCGATTCCTGTCGTATACCACGTTATACCATTTTGTGCAGCCGTTCGTCAATCACCGGCCGGGATCAATGACCTTAAGGATTGGGTTAGAAAAATCGTGGCCCAAAGATCATATTCTGAACGGGCTTGGAGGGAGATATCGAAAGGCCTCTGGGAGGATAAGAACCATGGTAAGCTTTATTTTGTATTCATATTTCCAAGAACGACCGATACCGATATTCACGTTTTATAACTCACGTATTACAGGCCTTTCAAAAGATGCCGAGTTGAGGTCGGCAGCTGTTAGCGGGACGGTTCCTCGTCCCCTCCCGCATCGGTGAAGGAGGGAGGAAAGAAAAGAATAAGGGCTCCTGATCATGCCGAGCCCGAGAAAAAGAAGAGGAAGAAAATGGCGGCTCGGAAGGCCAAAACCCCCGATGCCGCTGCCGAAATAAGTGAGGACTCTGATGAAGCAGGGAGTCCTAAACATGATAAAAGCCCTCTGGAAGTCCCCGGGCCTACAGCGGAGGGAACCGGTACCTCTCCTGAGATCGATGTCGAAAAGGAAGCAAGAACCGAAGGTCGAGCCGGTGTGCAAAGTTCGGCGCAAAAGCCTTCGGATATTCCCGAAATGGTGCATTCCCCATCTTTCTCGGAGACGTCCCGGGACGCTGGAACTCATAGGCCGGGCAAGGTACCGGTCACAGCGGGAAACCTTGAAGAATTCTTTGATGGGGTGCCATCGGCCGATACTTTCGGCCTCGAGATCCCTCGAAGGAGTCCTCCGGCAGAATCGAGTGCGTCTCCAGCCGGTATCAAGTTGGTGGATAAATTTCCCGCACCGAGTTTGAATCCGGAAAGACGTCGGGTGATAACCCTTGCTATCCCCGAAGATGCCCGAGCATTGGGCCCACCGGTAGGCATAGCAAGCTATCTCCATGGTTTGGTAACTGAAGAGGATCGAACTGCCATGAACGCCGTGGACTGGGCTTGCCTGCTTAACGAATCCCAGCAAGCACTGAACAAAGTAAGGATCCTTCTATTCCCCTTCGATTATACTAAGCACTTTAACTCTTACTTCCAAGATGAAAATCTTTTGTTTGAATTTTTCACAGTCTTTGGTGCTTAACCATGAAGTGTTCCTTCGCATCGAAGAAGGAATGGAACTAGAGTGGGAGCGACACAGTCGGCTTGAGAACGAACTGGAAATTCCGGACCGATTTGTCGGGCGCAAGAAAAGAACGTGCCTCTTGCATTGAACGGTTGAAACAAATGGACACCCGGTTAGATCAGCTTCGATCCAAGCTGAGTGAGGCCAAGGCCGAGGCAAGCAGCTGGAGAATTAAGACTGAGCTTTTAACCGCAGAGACGACGACCCTCCAGGAATGGGTCTCGATGGCTCAGGAAACAATCAAGGCCTTGACCAAGGACAAAGAGTTTTATCATGCTCAAGTTGAATCATCCAAGCTAGAATGGTCGGCCCTGACTAACCGGCTTCAGGAAGCAAAGTTGGAAAACGCCGCCAACAAAGACAAAGCAGATGATTTGATAGCTCAGTATAGAGCCGATGCGGAGGTGGCCCAACAACAATCGATGGCGCTAACTGAATATACCCAATGCCAGACTCGTCTTAATGTGCTCGAGGAGCTTCAAGCCCGTGGCTTCGAGTGCTCTTCGGATATTGAAGAGGCAACTAAAAAAGAAGAAGAAATGAGGAGAAAAATGTTTCCCGAAGAATTCGAAGATGGCTCCGATTGACGCTACCTTGCTTGTTGTAGTCCGGATGATGTTATAGCCCCACCGTTGTATGACCACTTTTGTGAAATATATTTTCAAGTTTGTTTTTTCTTTGACTCTTGTGCATCTGAATATATTGCTTTGTCATAAGTTGTGACCGAGTAAATAGTAAACCCAGCTTTGGCCCTGAAATAAACCCAAAAATGCATTAACAATTTGATTAGGCCTTAGCCTTGTTTGAAGTGATAACCAACTTGGCCTTGGCCTTATTCATAGTGAATCGATCAAGCTATCGTTTACTTCGTTTTCAACCATTAAACTCATAAGAATCGAGGTCGTGTCTTAGCAAAATATTGGACCCTTATAAAATAAGTTTGGTCTTAACTTTAATTCGAGGTCCTGCTTTTTCAGGCTTCGATCGAATAAGAGTTTTCGAGTTGATCCGGCCTTAGCCGCGAATCGGTTTGACCGAATAAGAATTTCTCATTGAACTCGGCCTTAGCCGTAAACCGGGATTGACCATATCGGTCTTATTTCCCTTTAAGTTTATCCGGCCTTAGCCGCGAATCGGTTTTATCGAATAAGAATTTCTTATTGAACTCGGCCTTAGCCGTAAACCGGGATTTACCATATCGGTCTTATTTCCCTTTAAGTTGATCCGGCCTTAGCCGCGAATCGGTTTTACCGAATAAGAGTTTCTCATTGAACTCGGCCTTAGCCGTAAATCGGGATTGACCATATCGGTCTTATTTCCCTTTAAGTTGATCCGGCCTTAGTCGTGACTCGGTTTCGGGATTATGCCTAGTTAGGTCTTATTTCCCTTAGTCTCAATGCATTTCTCTCTTTACTATCAGTTATAGCAAGATTAAAAGAAAAGCCCTTAGGCTTGATACCGCAACATAAATATAAGCATCAAATGACCTTGTTAATATTGGTGTAATGGTACATCTTTGTTGGTCGGAGGCGAGTCAGATCGTTCTATTCGGGTACGGCTCCTTTGGCCGTTTGACCCTTACATTGATTCCTAGTGATCTTCTACTTCATCCCCTCGAAATCGATGTGAACAAAGTCAGTGTAGTTAAAATTTATCATAGTAGCACGGTATACATGCTGCCTCATTAAAAACCTTGCCGAAAAACCCGAATTGGGATAAAACCGGACGAAGGGAAAAAGAGTGCAGCGCGTGCTTTCAGCCTTTACGTTTGGTGATCCTTTGTCCGAGGTTGATTTGTCCTGCACAAGTTAGTGTCGATAAAGAAATGAAAATAAAGCATAAAAAAGGGGAAAATAAGATACCTTAACAATAGTATTCCCTCAAATGGCTCACATTCCAGTTGTTCGGCAGCTCTTTACCGTCCAAGGTCCCTAGCTTGTAGGATCCCTTCCCGGTGATCTTCAGTATAGTGTATGGACCTTCCCAGTTCGGTCCCAATTTCCCTTTGTTAGGGTCTCGAGTATTGAGGGTGGTCCTTCTGAGCACCAAGTCCCCTGTATTGAAGTGTCGAAGTCGAGTTCTACGATTGTAGTACCTCTCGATTCTTTGCTTTTGAGTTGCCATCCGAACTAAGGAAGCCTCTCTTCTTTCATCCAAGAGTTCTAGGCAAGTGTTCATAGCCTCTTGGTTGGATTTTTCGGTCGCATATTGGAATCTGACGCTCGGTTCGCCCACCCCGACCGGAATCAAAGTTTCGGCTCCGTAAACTAAAGAGAAAGGCGTGGCTCCGGTACTAGTTTTTTTAGATGTTCGATATGCCCATAAGATTTCGGGCAGCATCTCTCTCCATCTTCCTTTGGCGCCGACTAATCTTTTCTTCAAATTTTGAAGTATAGTCTTGTTAATGATTCCGCCTGACCGTTACCGCTGGGATGGTAAGGAGTAGATAATATTCTTTTGATTTTGTTATCTTCGAAAAATTTGGTTATCCTGCTGCCGATGAACTGTTTTCCATTGTCGCACACGATCTCGGAAGGCATCCCAAATCGGCAGATGACGTGATCCCAAATGAAATCGATTACTTCTTTCTCTCTGACCTTCTCATAAGCCTGCGCTTCTACCCACTTAGAGAAATAGTCAGTGACAAAGAGGATAAATTGAGCCTTACCTGGGGCTCGAGGGAGCGGTCCTACTATATCCATCCCCCATTTCATGAACGGCCATGGTGACAAAATCGAGTGTAATGTTTCGGCTGGCTGATGGATGATCGGTGCATGTCTTTGACATCTATCGCATTTGCGCACGAACTCCTTTGCGTCTTTTTCCATGTCGACCCAATAATAGCCGGCTTGGATCACCTTCCGCACCAGTGAATCTGAGCCCGAATGGTTGCCACAAGCTCCTTCGTGTATCTCTTTCAGGATGTATTCTGTATCCCCTGGGCCGAGACATATAGCTAAGGGTCCTCCAAAAGTTCTCCTGTAAAGGGTTC
>MCJB01038589.1:119073-134142 GCA_002018475.1 Nicotiana obtusifolia
CCCCCCCCCCCCCCCCCCCCCAAAAAAAAAAAAAAAAAAAAAAAGAATATAAAAAGTGTTCCATTACTCCAAGGGATAGGAAGGCTGTCTCCCTCTCTTTTATGTAGTGTAATGAAATATGTCTATTTCTTTCCTGATCCAAAAAAAGTGTAATGAAATGTCTATTTCTTAATACCGTTTACTGATCTGCAATTATGTGGTCTTGTCTAGTTAACTCCGTCTTAGGTTTAAGGACATCTGATCCTCATTCTAATACCCCTTTTCTTTGAACAAGATTTTTATTTTCTACTAAAAAGCTCAGTCATTTACGTTCTTCAAGTAATTTGTGCTCGGATTCTTTTTGTTGTTGTTGACTATCATTGTATCTTATTTCTTATTGTCAGGAAGAAGATCTCTTCACTATGACACATGGCCTTCCTCTAAAGGTGGATGGAGATGACAAATGTTTAACAATGCTACATGCAGTTGAAGAAACAATTGCTCGTCAACTACGGGCTTGTAAATCTACATTGTCTAGGAAGAGAGTTACAGAAGGTAGTCATTGAGCATGGTGAGATTGAACATTTTCTTATGCAACCTTAAGTATAAAATACTTCAAATGTCAGACCTGTATTTCCTGTTGCTGATAAATTCTATACTAGATAGCGCTTAGCGGTCTGTGCTATGTACTTTTCCGCTGGTGTGATGCTAAAGGAAGAATGATTTTTCTTTTTACCTTATCAAAGAAAATGGAAGAATTATTTACATCATGCTTGGAAAACACAAACTTTAATTCTAATTTTACAGTTGACTTCAGGAAAATAGAAACTCGTCCAAAGTATTTCAGCATTCCTTCTTTACTTTGAGAACTATTTTGGTTCTTTTGTTTGTTGATACTTTTTTCCTTTTACTAAAAAATAAGTTTGGTCCTCCAAAATCCGGTGCTCTTTTATTTCTAATGAACAAAACCGTATTCTATTTAAGGAAAACAGACTCTATATTTTCTGAAAATCATAGTTACGGAAGAGTGACGTGATCAAAAAGTATCCTTCTCACGGAGAAAACTGCAGGAGCCTCAGTCAACTTTAACAATGCTAATCTCATTGACAACCCTATGGTCTTCTGGCTTGCTTCTTTTTGTGCAGATATAGAACCATTACAAAATAACCCTGATTTGGAGGAAGGATTCTGCAAAGCTTTGTTGTGCCGATTACGTTTTCGTAAGGTCTTACTCTGTGTTGTCATTTCAATAGAATTCTGTCATAGGTCAAACTGTCTTTTTATCTTCATCATATGGAGAAAGTGTTATCGAATGAAATTGTATTCAACTGCTCCGACTTCTAACTGTAAGAGCTTTTGATGGTATATCCCACCACTGATTAAAGAAAAAAGGAGTGAGGCATAGTGATTCTACATTATTGCATTTTTATTCATTTTGAAAAAAAAATGTATGTATCAGGCCGTAATATTTTTTGACTTCGGGTTTCCAGCACTTGTACCATGTTGTGACAAATATGAAGAGACCACAAGGCAGAGGCTTGGAATTGGCAAAGAAACATATTGCTTGTTGCTTTCAAGAGTTGGATTCCATGAGTGAATCAGTAGAATTCTTGAGGTCTACTGTTGCACAAGGAACACTGGAAGATGGAACAGAAAATGAAACAACTGCTTCAGGTTGTCAACCTATCGGGTTTGATTCTACTTTAAACAGTAGATTGTCAGCTCCAACTCCACCTCGTGCTATCCAGACAATTAGGTGGAAGAAGGTAAGGCTTGAAAAAGCATAGAAGCACTTTGCTCTGATCTAAGTAGTACAATAAATAATTAATGTTGCAATTCATCTACCAGGCAGTTGAATATTTCCAAAAGCTTCTTCATGAGCTAGAGATCATATGTTCCTACAATCTGGATCCAGTCTTTGAAGGTGTTTTACGATTTGTGGTCGAGTTTCAAAAGTTTCAACCGGAATTGGTTGCTAGAGCTCATCTCCAGGTAAGTTTCTAGCACATGTAAATTCTAATGGATTCTTAGAATTAATCGAGGAGTATTCTTAAATTTAAGCCTAGCTGTTAAGCCATGAAATTGAACTGTAAATGACTGAAGGTTTATATTTTTCTGCTCCTAATGTCATTGTGCACTGCAATGATTTTGCAAACATATGCACATAATAACTTCCATTTTCATGCTAATGCATCTTGCTATGTGTGGCAACGGCATGAGTGGAAATTTGCACATCAACAAGGACTTTTATTAAGCTACTATATGCTTATCTTTTCTCTAAAAGTTTTTGGGGAACTCTGATGTTCAATTTTAATAAAAGTTTTTGCATAGTATTTAATGATTACCAGAGCCTTATTTTTTTCTAATAAGGTAAAACAATTTTATCGACGATGGGAAGAAAAACTCCCGTATACAAGTGATTCACCAAAAAGTAGAGAATTTACGAAGAATATATGATTCTCTGCGAAAGACGCCCAATTTTCTTGTACAAATTGGGATGTCATGGATGCACCAAAAAGAAATGAGGGACAAGAGGTTATTCCTTAAATATTGTACAAGATTATTTTTTACCCTTTAAGGGGTCGTTTGGTACGAACACAAGTAATGCAAGGATTAGTAGTGCAGGGATTAGTAATGCAGGGATTAGTAATGCAGGGATTGTAGTGTTGGGATTATTTTTTATCAAGTGTTTGGTTCATTGTATTAAAAATTAATTGTGCAATGTATAAGTTTGGATTTAGTAATTTTAAGTCTTATCCATGTATAGCTAATCCATGGATTAGTAATCCCTTCCTTTCCATGGTATTAGTTAATCCCTCATATGAGGTATAACTAATCCATGTATTAGGTAGGAGTAAATTGAATTGACCAACCAAACATGGTATTGGACGGATTAAATTTTTATACGGGGATTATTTTGTTTAATACGGCCTACCAAACGACCCCTAAAACTCTTATATTTCCTTCTTTCTTTTCATACAACCAAAATGAGTGCTAGTTGAGCTACATCCTCCGCCCTTTGTCTTCTAAAGCCCAGCTGAATAGTGCCTCCTTCATTGGCGTGGCATCAACTATTGTAGCCTGAACCATCAAAAAATCTCTCTCCATAAACGATATACTATTTGACAATGTAAAAGAAGATGGTACACATCTTCATCCGAACTCTAGCGTATAAAACACCAGCCGTTATATGTAATCATTGTCTTCCTCAAGTTTTCAGCTGTTAAAATCACTCCCGTTGCTGCCAACAAAGTGAAGAAATGCCAACAAGGTGTCAAAAGAAAGCTGAAAGTACCTGCCACTTGCTCCTACACTGTGAGGTGGCTTCAGACATATGGTACATGTTTTTTTGCCTTTTTGGTCTCAAATGGGTCACCCCTTATACAGTCAAGGACGCTTATAAGAGCTGGAGTTTATGGAGAGTTGATAAAGTCATCAGGAAAATCTGGTCAATGGTCCCTGCTTGTATTTTCTGGTGCATTTGGACAGAGAGAAACAAGAGATGTTTTGATGGAAACTCAACTCCTATAGGTTCTTTAAAGGCTCTGTGTATTGCCAATTTGTTTTGTTGGTCTAGACTGTACCCTATATATTGATCATCTTTTGGATTTCATTAATTCCTTAGCTCTGGCTTAGCCAATTATGTATAGGAGCCGGAATATTTTTTGTAAGCTCAAATGACAAATCATGTACTTCTTGCATCTTCTTGATGGCATCTATTGAAATCACTTACTTTATCAAAAAAAAGAAATGCCAACAAGGTGAATAAACACACCTTTCTTGGAGTCTTTGGAATCTTAATCCTTTGATGTGGAAAATTTGATTCCTCTGTGGTCAATAGTTTACTGTAATAGGGCTTTATTAAAAACAATCCACTACTCCTCACCTCCTACCTCTCAGAATTCTGGTTGTCAATACGATATAAGAAATTTCACAACCTCCCAATCTTGAAGGTTTTTTCTAAACCTTATCTCCTAATGAAACTCCCGTTCCTGTAACCTCTGTACCTGTAGGATTGTCATCCTCCTTTTTGCTTGAAATACTATAGATGTTAGGAAATGTGAATCTCAAAGCATTATCCCCCCACCACCTATACCCCCAAACACTAATTCTGCTCCCTTTTCCCACCCCTATATGTGATGTTGCCACTAAATTCTTCCCAAGCCTTCAAAGCATTCCTCCACAGTGCGCACACAGAAAGGGAGTATGATATTTTTTGTCCTCCGATCCCCTTCTACAATCCCATATTTTTCACTATCACCTACCACCATAGAGCATGCTCCTCTATCTCGAATTCTACATAATCATTTCCTTAATAGGGCGTTGTTAAAAACCCAGGGATCTTTCACCCAAGGCCGCCACAACTCTTTGGGTTTGTTACGGTCTCCCAACAAACCAAGTGAAACTTTCTAGTGCCATTTGCCGAGTCACATAGGAAGTTTTTTTAAAGTTTTTCCAGTTCACATGTAACATAGGCAGGTGCTTATAAAACGTGCACAAAGTATGTGGGACTGCTCGATAATGTGCTCCTGATTATTACTTCATTTCCTCATTATAACAAATATCTCTTTTGCCATCTTGCGAGCCTCTTCTCTGCCCTTTCTATCACCAAATTCCATGTTGCTTGCTCCTTATTGGATGCGCCTAAGGGTAAGCCCGGGAAGGTAATGGGAAGAGCTCCAACCCTGCAATTAAGTCATTGTGATAAATTGTCAATGTTCTCCACTGTGTCCACCGGGATGATTTCCACTTCCTAAGGTTCATTTTGAGGCTTGACACCGCCTGAAACCATATTAGTACTTGTTGCAAACAATAGGTATGAGACTCTCATGTGGTGTTGCCCCCTATCCGAAGTCCCTCAACTAACGCTTCCATAACCAAAGATAAACATCATAACTGATGTGTTCTCCCCCTGTCCCAAGCCTCGCGAACCACCAAAAAATTCCACATTGGACTATCATTCACTAGAACCAAGTACCTGATAGTAGAAATGCAAAATTTGATCCATTTCCTCAGTCTATCTCCAAATCTCATCTTTATTATGTCTGGGCCTACTTATGGCTGAACAAGCCTTGTAACTGTGAAACAAAAGGTTGGCATTAACTCTTAGAGTTATCACTAATTAATGAGTACAATTTATTTGCTTGCTGAATTCACATGAAGAAAGATGTCACAGAAAGATTATTCATATATCAGTTGGGCTGGGTTTTTTGTGTGTTGGGGGGGGGGGGTTGTGAAGGTTCATATCTCAGATTTAGTGATTCAAGTTCATTTCTTTACTTGTTTACCTTACAATTCAGATATATATTATCTTTTCCACAATGATATTCTCATGTTGAAAGACTAATCAACAGCATTTGCTGATTCAAGATGCAAAGCTCTATGGGCGTGATCCTGTCTTTGCTGTGATTTGTAAAGCTTCTTTGTTACCTGAGGTGGCGAAGAACCATGATATTCAGAAGAATGAAACTCTTGTACAACTTGGGCAGGTAAAAACATGAATTTATTACTGGTAGATTTTGAACTTTCTATGTCCAGAGCTTCTAATAAGAAATATATCTAAAAACTTTCTGAGCCTTTTCCTGGTATTGGTACTGCTAAAATGTCAAGCTAATCTGTTTTGGGTTTTATTTGACGTTGAATAGGTTAATATTCTGCTTTTATCAAATTTAACGAGATCTGTCACCTTCAATAACATGTTTTTGTACAGTTATTGATCACTTTTCTTCGAGTTCTTTGTACAAATATTTCCTGGCAAAGGCGTAAACTTGGAAAGATTTTACAAGATTGGCGCATCATACACGTACAGGTTTGTACAGTATACACTTGTCAAAATGCTGGTTCTCATCCCATTTGTACTTCTCCTTGTGTATTTGTCTCTTTCTCTCTAATCATGATCATTACTCTTCACAAATTTTGTGGCTCCCTACATCTTAGATTCTTGCATGGATATCTGCTCCCCGTTTGGATGGAAAAGGAAGATAAGGAGAATTTGAACTCTTTCGCATGTTCAGTTGGCAGATTAAAATAACTTAAAATTAGTAAATGCAATCCCTTAAAATGTTTCTTTACTTAGATTTAAGCATGGCGATTGGTGCGGAACACAAGTCGAAAATGAAGGGAAATATTTATCTTTATGTTGGTTTACATTAGGGTATGTTTTGCCTAAGGTTGTATTGAATTCCTGTGCCTTGTGCTTTGATGCGGGATTCATTAGTTAAGGTGCTAGTGGGAATCAATTTAATTAATATTGTTCACCTCACCCTTCCCAGACCCCACTTGTGGGAAAATACTGGGCTTCTTCTTGTTGTTGTTTGGCTGTTAAGAGTAGATATAGAACTTGGATATTGCCCAAATGTTTTATGTTTTGCTTAGATGTTAGAGTAGTACTCAATACTCATTTTAGTAACCTGGTATTTTAAACAAATTTTAGTAGCTTTGCTTAATGATTTTTAGTAGTTTGTTTAAAGATTTGTAAATCAGTAGCAAATGTAGAGAACCTCTAGTTTTAGAGAACCCTAATTTGGCTTAAAACACAGTATTTGGAGTCTTGTATTGAAATGGCCTAGGGGTGGCAAATGGGCTGTTTGGGCTGAGTTTGGGTTGGTCAAGATGGGCTGCGCTAATAATTGGGTCAATGTCCAACCGAACCAAATTTTACTTGGGTCAAGATGAGCTGGGTCAAGATGGGCTAAACAATGGGTCATAACCCAACCCGCCCAACTTGACCCAAATATTTACAATGTTATCAACTGTATGAAAATGAGAGGAAAAAGTTTAACCAATCTGCTAATGTAATACTACTACCTTAATAAATCAATCTTTTAGAATCCTGTTTTCGTCTGTTCAAAATTTTAATTCTTAGATTTAATCCTCCTCTCTCTCTGCTATGGAACTCAAATTTTATACTAATACAATGTTAATTGAAATAAGAGGTTCAGGTTATGCTGAGAATTTGTAAATTCATTTGTAGCCTTCCCAGTCATTCGCTATTTTTGCTAAAGTTGCATTAATATGAATCTTCTTTGTTCTATGCTGTGTAAGTCAACTGTCAAATTCAAGAACCACCGTTGCCATAAAAAAAAAAAATAACAACAGATATGCGTAATTCATCATTGACATGGAAAATATTTCTTGGATCTCTTCCAACATGAGCTGTCAAGATGACAGTTAACAAGCTCATTTAATTCTTGATAGCTTTTGCTTGTACCGGAAACCCTGTCCTTAATTTCACTACAGAAATTTACACATTCTCACTATTAGCTGACAACTAACAAGTAAAGATTCAAGTCAACATCTTCAACAAAAACTTTTCCTATTCCTTTTTCTAGCACCACAGTTATCCTGACAAAGCATCAAACACCAGAAGTAAAATGAGAAATCACAATTTTGGAAGGTGTGCATAAATGGAGAACTTAATTAATCAAGTGAAAAACCTGAATCATACCAAGATTCAAACTTTTTGAAAGTGTAGCGGCAATTTTCTCCACATCTATTGCAATGTCCTCCTCTTCAGAATCATCACAAGCTAAAACTAAGAAAATTTAAAAAATTGTCAAACTACAAGAAAGTTCATAAAATAAAATTCACACGATACTAATTATATCCAAATCAACATAGTGTGCAGTAACACAAATATATCCATTTGATGTGATTGATGACCATAAATCAGATGTCAAACTGATTCTATTCGGAATAGCTTCAAGCTCATTTTTTTACTCTCTTTTTTATCATGATATAATTTAAGCACATCAACTTTTGCGGTATTTCTTGAAATGGTTTTAACCGTAGGATTCAAGAACACATGCACTTCTCTAACCCCTTCATATTCTACATAACTAAATGGCAGGTTATGTCTAACTATAGCCTTGGCTACAACTTCAGGATATTCTTTATGATCAATTGGTGTACCTTGCTTTGATGCTTCAATCTTGTGCTTAGCTAGATCTCGCTTTAAGTTTGTTGTTCCAGCTTTTGAGTCAGCCAAAAATATTATCCCGCATTTCTTACATTTAGCTCTAAGTCTATTATCGGGATCCGTATCCAATAGCAACTTCTCTTTGAAACACAACAGAAGTAGTTTTACGTCGTCTTTTTGAACTTGAAACACTTGATTCATTGGACTCGACAGCATCATGCTCCATCGACATCTTCTTACACAATGAGATCCTACAGTAGATTAAATACCATAAAATTAGTTATTATTGTTGTATTGTAGAACAATAAGTCTGTTAATATGAAACAGAGGGAAAACAGGAGTTTGCAAGATGTAGAATAAAAGCAGCTCAAAGCCAGGGATTCAGTCATAAATCTTCCAAATGATACTGGTGCTGTTAGTGCACGTAAAGGATCTCCCTGTAATGAGGAATTTTCCTTCTCAGCTTCTAAATGAGAAACTTCCCACATATCAATCTCAAGCATATTCAGGGTAGTCAAATTGCAACAGATTTTTCAATCTATTAAACTCATTTCCCCAAACATGCTTATAGAAAAGAACAAATGAGAGAAATTTCCATTTCTAATTCAGGTTAAGTAGCTCATAAACTATGAAACTTCAACAGAATCCTAAAATAAAGAGAAATAATGCTACTGTTGGAGCAGAAAGGACAAATATAATCTCTACTCTGGGGACTTTACAGACAGTGGTGGAACCACGTATAACTAAGAATCCCCTTCATCCGAAAATTACACTATGCAATAGGGTAAAAACAAATTCTTTTATGTATATATATAACTTTTTGAATTCCCTTGAAATTATTAAGTGAAAAACATTTAGTGTAGTGGCAAATGTTTTTAGAATTCCTTGCTCAACCACTGTTTAAAGACCGTGAGAATGCAATAGAGATTTGACGATAACAACACCACCAAACATGCTGATGAAAGATTTGGAAATACACCAGGAGAACACAAAATACTTAGAAAAACAAGACAAACTAAGAACTTCAGAAAGAATAAGAAAGATAGACTCTAGGGGATGACAGAAAATTCGAACGTCATTTCTTTGCAAAACACTCACCTTATCTGATGGCCAAAATTCGAGTTCCAGAGAAATCCCCATCAAAGGGTTCGCCGGAGAGAAGGAAAACGCCGGAGAAATGGAAGTCGCCGGAAAAAAGGCAGAGACCGGAGATCGTATTTGAAGTTCAGAGAGAAACGGGTCGTTTTTTTGAGTGCACAAGAGAGTGGAAGAGAAAGCTTCTGTCTTGTGTTTAGGTTTTGGGAGTTTGACGGGTCTGTTTGGGCACCTAAACGGGTTAGAGTTGGGCTAACTATTTTAACGGGTTGAAATGGGCTTAGCCCAGAATGACCCATCAATAAAATTCTTTTATGCCCAACTCATTATTTGCTGGGTTGGTTGGGCGGGTTAGTTGGGCTTGGGCTCAAAATGCCACCCCTAAAATGGCCCAAAGGGGCAGATTGGATATTGATGATTCATAGAGCCGACCTCATCTAGTTTTGATTGAGGTGTACTTGTTGCTAAATGATCTTTAGTAATTCGACATGTCATACACATCGTCTCAAACAAAGTTATATAGCCTTTTGGCTTATCACCCCATTCAATAGAATCTTTGCATGCTGCTGCAGCTGTCATCTGGAGTATGTTATTTTTTTTGTTGTTATTTGACTTCCTGGGAACTGAATTATATATTTGTTTCCTTTTAATTTCCCCTTAGCTGGAACTGGCTTTTAGGAAAGAGTTTGGAGATATCTCAACCACTTCAAGTAACGAGGTGAATATTCTATCTGCAACTATAGTGCACTATCGTTTATAGTTATAGTGCTGCTATAGTGTGTTCACTTGTCGCTATTTTTCAAAGTGGAGATTTCTGCTGCTTTCTTGCTCTGTCATCTTGTCAGTCAACGTCTTTTCTTATTGAAACCATTCACTCGTTTTCTAACTGTCACAGAATATTTGCATGAAGATATGCAGACACATTCTCATATGGGTTGAGGAGCAAACATACTGGATAGCTTCTCGTTTCCTGATGTTGGGCTTTGAATTAGACTTGTATTCCGCTGGTGAATATTGTATGGTCTACTGGTACATGTATATTATCCTGATCAAGCTTGCGGAGAAAACACATATGCGGACTATGACAAACAATGAAATCAGTAAGAATCCTACCTGTTCCACATCTTTTGTCCCCTAGCTGAAAGTTGCCTGTACAAGGGCACAAACCTTTGGTTAATAGGTTGTTCTTTTTCTGTACCAAGTTCATAGAAGTAAAAATTTAGTAACTGAAGCTTTAAGCTTCTTGTCATCAAAGTAATCTGACACCAAGAAAGGGAAGTCATGTACAACCATTTCATTGGACTTATCTCCTCTAAAAGTGGATAGATTCTCCAACAAGCAGTGATCGTCATTTACGATTTGCATCCTACACCAAAAACTACAATAAATTAACACTTGTATATTTACCCAAGCAGAGCATTTATGATTTTGAGGATTCATACGGCCGACCCCAACTAGCTTGGCATTAAGGCGTAGTTGTATCATGGTTTTCATGTTTAGGTTACTTGGTCATGGATTGTTTCTTTTGCTGGCTGGTTGAATAGAGTTAGAATGGTATGTCATTAGATCACCTACCATCAAATATAATGCCAAGAAAATAAAATAAATCAAAGGAAAAAAGGATGGTCATTGGTACCTCATTTTTATTTTTACTACGCATGTCACGGTTTGACTTAAAAATTGTGGTCAACCCAAAGTTGTGAAGGCATGAGTTGAATAGTTAATTTTTTTAGTATTGCACCTGCTTGCCACTCCTTTAATAGCCTTGTTACTCGTCCAACAGATATAAAAGAAAAATAGAATTGAAGTTTATTATTATGCTTCTTTTCTTTTTCCGGTGAAACCAGAGAAGGCACACATTATCTTAGTATTTGACTTGTATCAGGTAAAAGGAAAGGGAAGAAGAAAAGAGATTTTGTAAAAGATGGAGGAAAAGATTATCAACTCCCACCTTCAATTTTGTTTCTTCAGTGCCATGTATATCTTGCTGAAGGTCTTACCATGGTAATTCAGTATTTTTTTTTTACTTTGTTTATGATGCTCTTTCATCTATGTTCACAGCATGTAAATTTGTTTTCCCATTTTAGTTTTAGCGTCTCTTTCATATCTGCACACTGCGTGCGGTGAGCTTTTTAATTAAACTTAACAAAATGATTCTTGCTTGAGAAATTGTTGGTTCCTCCTCTAGATGCTTGCAGCCTTGAGGAATGAACGGCAAATCTATCTGAGTACAGGACCTTTCAACAGTGAGCATGAGGTGCGTCACATCACAACTTGCAATGTTTTTTATTGGAACTTTGGTTTGTACACGCAAGTAGCTAACTAAAACACCTGAATCCTGTCTTTTTCTGTAACCTTAAAATCTCGATCTTGTTACCATTTGTCTCTCGATAGCTGAATTTTACAGTAATTCTTACTCTAAAAGGAATTACATGGATGTTTACCTACTTAATATTCAGATGACCCCCTAAAAAAATATATATACGATTTGTCATCCATTTTTGCTGCTGCTTGCACCTGATTTCATTCATATACTTTTTCTAGTAGTAACAGGATATACGTTTCCGTTCTTGACCAATCTTGCAATTTTCCTCAGAGGTTTGTCCAGCACTTTGAGTTGCTTCTAAAAGCTTGCGTGCCCGACCATGTCTCCTATTATTCGTTCCAGGAGACGACTGCTCATGCTCGGCTATCTGTAAGTTCCCCTTGGCATTGTTAAATATGCCTTTCCAAGCTTTGTCATTTTTTTGTGACATATTACTTGCTCTTTCTTTTTGCTTTTTTGCTTTGGAGAGGGGTTGAAGGGGATTGCAAGACATGGTTTTCACTCGGCTTGTGACTTGATCTCTATAATTATGCAGAATTTATCTATGTACAACTGCTTCAAAGAAGCTCAGAGAAGTGCAAAGGATCTAAGGAGCAGTTTTTCCAATGACCCAGATAAAATGTCAGAGCTTCGTCGTATAGAACAAGTAGCAGAACATAACAGTGTTGCTCTTGGTCTTATATCGCGGCTAGGAACTCTTGACCCATCGCTGAAGGTTCAATTCGAGTTCAGCCACCACCCTTTCTTTGCTACTGCGGTTGTGAAGAGATCTTGAAGATGAATTTTTTTCTTTTTTCGCCAAATTTTGCCATCCACTGTTGTGAAGAAAAGAGATCTTGAAGATAATAATCTCTTGATCTCCAGTTTTGAAGTATTATTAGGTCTCATTGGATAATATAACATATTTCGTCAAATTTTTTTTCTTTGATATTACCATATTTTTCCTTTTCATTTATTTATTTATCGTTACCAATGATGTAATTTGTAATTTGTGAAGGAATAGTCAATATTTATTGTATAATATAGCATCAAGTATGAGGCTTTTGCAAGATTAGATACTATTTTTAAAGATAAAATGAAACCTTAAAAAGGGTAGCTCGGTGTACTAAGTTTAGGGAAGGATTGAATCAGAAGAGTTATTGTGTGTAACTATGCATATATTATATTTCTGCAAGAGGCTGTATCCACGGCTTAAACTCATGAACTTCTAGTCGCATGACAACAACTTTACCAGTTATATCAAGGCTCTCCTTCATAAAATTCCTTAGTACCCTTATTTTGAAATAGCAGTAATTTATCTCGAAAAGTGCATTTGGTACCTGTACATGTATCGGGTATTTTGCCAACTAAAAGCTTAGGCAGGTAGATAGAATTCATTTATATTTTTTATTTTTGCTGGAATTTGAACTCTTGTATTTTCAAGATTTTTATCCACTTTACTAACGGTTAGGATCCAACATCCTATGATTTCGGTAGTGATTTCTCATTCTTTTCGAAATAAAACTAATGTATCATAAATTATATAGATGTACCATGAATTATATTTTTTATAAGTAAAAATATGGAGAAAATATTTGAAAAATCTTAGGAAAGAAATCATTTGATTCCTCAACCAATGATAGAGTCACATATATTAAGAAGTAAGCATTATTCAGCGGTGGTATTTCATGTTGCACATGTTGAGTACAGTTGCATCAAACTTAACAAGTCCACGTTATAATTTTTTTTTTTTTTAAAAAAAAAATATCAACAACTTCGACGAATTATACGGTTTCACTAAATTCCAATTTATATTTTTTCTAACAAAAGTATTAAGGTTGAGCTTTTAAAAGATTTTTACGGATATCAATTAAATCCTAGTACTATTATAAGGAGATTAACATTTGTATTTAATTTGATCCTCTATATTTTACTACTTTTTTATCCGCTTAACGTTTTTGGCATATTCGTGTAAAGGGTACTTGACCAAATTATCATAGCTTAATTACATTAATTTTAAAGGATAATTGACTAAATTATCCTTAGCTTTTCTTTGGATGACTACTTAATGATTACATACCATCTTGGATTATAGTAATTTTATAAAATAATAATTAATACCTTCTTGGTTTTTAAAGTAATTAAGTATTTTGAAATCAAATATTTTTAGTGAAAGCATGGCGGAGTTAGATTTTAAGGTATAAGGTAGGCCAACTTTTGGTCCAAATTTTATATTTGTCTTAAAAAATTTATATATATTATTAATTTAGAATATAATAACTTAAAGAAATTAGAATCCCAAATGCATAAGCTTAAAATAGTGGCTCTGGCAAAAATTGTTTAGTGCTCGATAATGACGGAAACAACCTTCCTATCCTTCCAGGGTAAGAATAAGACTGCGTACATCTTGCTCTTCTCGTACCCCAGTCGCGAGAATTTATTGTGTCGTTGTTTTTGCTCGAAAATGACGGAACCAATGACTAGGAAAAAAAATGTAGAAAACAAAGAACAAGCTGGTGCACATGAAACTGTATTAATTAATCTTCTGAACTGGCAAAACCACGAGTATAATTGCTGTATACAGAAGCATCTATTTGGAAGCTGTGGAATCCATTATTGTCAAAATTAATTATTGTTAAGAGTAATGGATTGTCTTTATCTAAAAACTTAGTATCTTTTAAGTGAAATATTTTAGGTTGATTGAAGTTAAAGTTCCATATGTAGTGATTATAACCAAGTATTCACAAGATAAATACTCACATGCATAGTGTGTTTACAGCGAATTATATTTAATTTTAATAGTTAAAAATTAAAATAAAAAGAATATCATTTAATTATGAATAAATAATAAATATGTATATATAAAAAACACATGTCGTGCCGTCATTAATTTTGAGTAAAAATCGAGGGGCAATAAGGAGTTGCCAGCTTGGCAACCCGCTAACATCACTCCCACCCCAAGGACCAAAAGAAAAGAAAGCCACTGTATATATATTGTTTAACTAATTTATTATAAAATAGAGAAATTTCACACTATCAAATTATTTAAATAGTATGTACAGATAATTCTTCATAAAATGAGTCTTATAATCTTAAAATAAGGCATATTATTATCTGTTACAACAGATAAATATAACCCGAACTAACAGTGTAAAGAAATAAATGTATATTTAACTAATATCTTATTTGAGCAGTATTGAACTAAGTTTGAATGCATAGTTAGTCAAAACTTGAGGAACTGTGATAACTCTAAGATAAATCACATCCATTCAAAGTTGAAAACTAAAAAGGTATTTAGTCCTTTAATTTTAACATCTCGAAGCTGATTTTTGTCAATCAATAAATAAATAAATAAAAATAGGCTTTGTTTTATTGTTTTGAAAAGAGGTGCTGGAGTAAATAAAAGTAATAAAGTTGAAACAACAGAAAGTTTAGTGTCCACTGCCACTAAGAAACCATTAAAAAATGAAATGAGAAGAATCATAAAGTTGGAGTCAGAATTAGTTAAGCTAATTGGCTTAACCCTAAAAGAAATTTAATAATTTGGAGTCATGAAAGATTCTCAAGTTTTTTTTTTACTTATGTTAATTTTTTTGTTTAATGTTTTAATGGGATCGTCCATTTTTCATATAAATAAGCATAACAACTTTTTGACAATGAAATTTTAACCTTTTTCATTATTTTTTATATATTTCTTATCTGGTGTTCGGTACCCGCTTTAAAATCAAACTAATTCGAAATAAAATCGCGCTTAGAAGTCTCATTCTGTGGT
>MCJB01038589.1:134315-170749 GCA_002018475.1 Nicotiana obtusifolia
GGGGGAGGGGGTATTGCACGCCCTACCAAAGACGACACCACATTGATTAGGATGCAAACACAAAATCTTTGATTAAGAATGAAGGGGTACTTACCGCTCCACCACGACCTCTGATGGTCTTAACCTCTCATTTGATTAAAGAGAAGAATAAAGTAACCCAAAAATCTTAATTACCAATTACTTTCATATGGAACCAAATAAACAAATAATAACTTGTGCAGGGTGTAAGCATTTAAATTTTATTGAATTTAATCCAATAAAATTACTTGGACTATATTTTAAATTCAAGATATGTTAGTCCAAATAAATATCATTGACCAATACAATTGGGTTAATTATTTAAATTTAATAAATACAGATTTAATAAATAGTCCAAATGCATTGGGCTAGCCCATTCGGTTGGGCTATTAATGATCAGCCCACTTTATTAAGCCCAAGATATCATCTTCCTAGAGGCCCAGTTTGGTGCCACGCGTGAAATGATGTATCATGCCAAGTCAAACGGAAGAACCAATAGGATCATGGCACGTGTTAAAATGACAAGACATGCCAAGTCAAACTAAAATGCCAGTGAAATCGCGCCACATGTGCAAGTGACATGTTTTGGCCAATCAAATGCAACCTTGTCACGCTTAAATCTGATTAGTCGAAAAGAGTTCGTTCTCATCATAACTCTTCTCTTCCATAACTATAAATAGGGGTCTTCATAACTTAGAAAAGACACCAGAAGTTATAACAAGAATCAAGAGAGAGCTCGTGGATCAAACACTGTATATTTCTCTAAAAGTTTCAAGCATTTAAGTGTTCTAGGGATTAAAATATCAGTAAAAAGATTCAAGAACAAGATGCAAGCCCTTCGATTAAAAAATAAGTCAAGATCAAGATCAGACCTCAAGCACTTGGATTAAAATAAAATAAAATTCAAGATTAAACTCGAAAGCTCTTTTATTTACTATTGGTAAGAAGAATCAGAGGATTCAAAGAGATTGTAATACTCATATTGATCGAAATAAAATATTACGATTGTTGCAATATTTTTCGGTCTCGATTATTTTTCTTGACGCGCAATTTATTGTCTACAAATTCTGGCATGCCCAGAGGGACAATCTCTACCCCTCATATCAACTTTTCAATCATCAAAGTTCAAGAATATTGAAATGGCTTCAAAGAAAGTTAACTCCAGATCAACTTCCACGAAGGCTACTAATTTCAGGTTTTATGCTGATGTGGAAAGAATCCTCGATATTACCTTTGGAAGCTTTGGACCAACTACAAGGAGCAAAGCAACTCTTTAGGACAACAAGCACTCCAAGTGCTATCCGCATCAACTCCCGTTTTGATCTTCACCCTCAAAAGAAGAAAGATCTTTCACAAACACACCCGAAGGAGGAACCGATGTTGCTAAAAAGATTAAGAAAACTCTAGCACTGGTTAACCTCTCCGGATCCAAGAAATCTGTTATGAAGGAGGATGATGATATTTCTAGTGATGAATCCTCCCCACTTCACCGCATAGCGTGAGCAAATCAAGGATCAATCTATGTGACAATCCATGCTACTCCCAATCATCCATAACAATCATGCAAGCAATGGTGACGAACGCTTCATCTGTGGGAGAGCAATTGGCGAACTTGACTGAAGCAATCGCTGGCTTAACCAAGTACATGCAAAGTCAATATGCTAGAATTGACAAGCTAACATACAGGGTGGGAATCTTGATAGAAGAAGAATCCACCCATGCACCTGGCAAGCTCCCAGAGGTTCCAGAGAGTGACTCTTCCCAAAGACAAGTAGCATCTGCTAAGGCTATCCCTTTCTCATCTGAAGGGATGATCCTAATTGATCAACTGAAGGAATTCATTGAAGGAACTATTAAAAACAAGTATGAAGTTGCTACCAATTCCTTTCTTACATACGCAAAGCAGTATACTGCAAAGATCGATATGTTGAAGATGCCTCATGGCTATCAATCTTCAAAGTTTCAATAATTTGATGACAAAGGCAATCTAAAGCAACATGTGGCGCACTTCGTTGAGATGTGCAACAATTCTAGGACTTATGGAGATTACCTCGCCAAGAACTTTGTCTGCTCACAAAATAATAAATGCTTTTGATTGGTATACAAACCTTGAGGCTGGATCTATTAATAGCTGAGATCAACTAGAGCAAGAGTTCCTCAATCGCTTTTATAGCACAAGACACAATGTGAGCATGGTAGAACTTACAAATACTCGTCAATGGAAGGGTGAATCAGTTATCGACTTTATCAATTGTTGGAAGAATGTAAGCCTCAACTACAAAGACAGGCTTAATGAAGCTTCTGGCATAGAGATGTGCATCCAAGGTATGCATTGGGGATTGCACTACATTTTGCAAGGTATCAAGCCTAGCACATTTGAAGAACTTGTGACTCATGCCCATGACATGGAGTTGAGTATGGCCTCCGCTGGAAATAAAAGGCTGCCCATCTATGAGCTTCGCAAAGGGAACGACAAGCAAGAAGTCAGGAAATGGAGTAAGTTCATACCCAAGTCTGAAAGCAAAGAAGCTATGAATGTCAACACATCACCTGTGAAGTTCACAACAAGGTGAGCAAGAAGCAGAGTACGAAATCCACTTCTTTTCAAGATAAGCCAAGTGGAAAGTTGATTCTAAAAGAATTGCAAGAAAAGAAGTATCCATTTCTAGATTCTGATGTACCTGCAATTCTTGAAAAGCTTCTCGAGTTAAAGCTCATTGAGCTCCCGGAGATGAAGTGACCAAATGAAGCTGGGGAAAACCCGATGACCCAAATTACTGCAAAAATCATCGACTTGTGAGTCATCCTCTTGAGAAGTGCTTTGTCTTTGACAAAGTTATGGACTTGGCTTGTGAAAAGAAGATTATGCTTGGAGATGAGAAAGCAAGAGCAAACCAAGTATCTATCATCTTTGGCTCATTCAATCCCAATAAATTATGTAGTTTCAAAGAAAGTAAAAATGAAGAATTACTGGAGAACAACAAAGACAAAGTTGATCAGCCTGATGATGAAGGTCGGATGTTGGTGACTTGTCGTAGGCGCCACAAAAGAAGCCCACGGAAAGAATCAATAGAACAACCAACAAGGAAAACAATGGTAATAAGATTGAGGAAACAACACCCAATTAAGCATTTGAAGAAAGCAAATGTGGAGGTGCACCACCCTCAAAAGCCACGATATCTAGTGACCTTGGAACAATTCTTGCCAAGTTGGTTCCCCATGAAGATTTGCCATGATGGTATTGAGGCCTCTTTTTGCAATGCTGATAAAGGGGAAGAAAAGAGTGACGACCTACCCTTGGCACCATCTTCAGAAAAGCTCATCGAGTCCATTCGAAGTTAATGCTTGCGAGGAAAAAGTTGTGTTCACAAATGACGATCTACTACTAGGTGACACTCCTCATAACCACCCACTGTACCTGGTTGGCTATATGCGCGATAAAAGGGTAAATCAAATTTTGGTTGATGGAGGATCCTTAGTGAACATCTTGCCAATTCGCACTGTGAAAGAACTTGGCATTCCTGTGAACGAACCCTTGGAAAGTCATTAGATGATCCAGGGATTCAACCAAGGGGGCAAAGAGCCATAGATTTTATAAGGTTGGGAATCATCATTGAATACATGCAATCAAGTACATGGCTGCATGTGATCGATGCAAAGACTTCATACAATGTCTTGCTTGGAAGGCCTTGGATACATGAGAAAAAGTGGTTCCATCTACCTACCACCAATGTTTGAAGTACTATGAGGGTGAAGTCGAGAAGAAGATAGTTGCTGATGACAAGCCATTCACCGAGGCTGAGTCACACTTTGTCGATGCAAAGTTCTACTTAAAGAACTGCATTGTGAAGGAGATAAAAGCTGATGATGTCATGAAGAGCAGAATGACAAGCCCACAATTAAAAGAGCTGAGGTGACTGCTGGTAAAGCCAAAGCTGTTACTGAGGAGGTACAACCTAGCTCGAATAAATCTTATGGAGGGGATATTGTGTTTTATGGAAAGAAAGTAATTCCTGCGCTCCAATATGTCCCTACAAAGAAAAAAGATGAAAGTGAATCATCTAATCTCCAAACTAACATTCTAAAAGGGTTAACTCTTCCGGCCAAACGAATTGAGGCAGTGAAGTTGTCCTTAATGCTACTTGCAGGGTTTGTGGCCCAAATCATTGGTAGAATGTGGCACTCCCTACAAAGCGAACAGAAGAAGGTTTTGATCCTAATGCTTACAGGCTATTTGCAAAAGCTGGATATAATCCCAATGGGCCGTCAAAGTTTAGGAAGCTCCCATCAGAAGCTGCTACAAGGGAACCACGGGAAGGTTTGGGATACAAGGCAACCATCACCAGTGCGTATCTCCATAAGAAGGGTGAGCAACAATTATATCACTGTAGAAGATGAATCCGCCGCTTCTAATAGGCCTTCTGTCTTTGATCGACTTGGAAAATCAACTGTGAGGACTTCCATATTTGAGAGATTGGGTCTATTAAAGAAGGGGAACAAGTTCCAGAGAAATTATCAAAGCATAAGAACACCCGCTTCGCCCAAAATCCAAAAGATCTCTAAGGATTTCCAAATTTTGGCTCCTTCTAGAATGAGGCGACAAACAAAACTTGTGGTTTCATGTAAAGAAGTACTGAAGGTAAATCGATATACTGTGGTCTATACTATGGAACGTGAAGAAAACGAAGACGAAGAAAGTGTGGGTTCTTCGTATCATGTTACTGCACAAGGCGAGAATGGTGTTTCGTCTCTAATGGAGGATGATGAGAAATTGGAGGATGTTTCACCGTGTTATCACATATCCTTCAACAATGTGAAACCTCAAAAAGATGAAGATGCGAAAGATGCTCCACCTAAACTTGAAGAAAGGGTAAAGACAACAGTTGATGCTTTAAAAGAAGTTAACCTTGGCACTGATGAGGAGCCAAGACCCACCTATGTAAGCGCTCTACTAGACGTTGATGAAGAAAGCACTTATATTGAGTTACAGTCACGACCCAATTTCCTTCCTAGGATGTCGTGATGGCACCTAGTCGTTACGACTTGGTAAGTTTAACAATAATAAAAACTGAACAGATATCAATTAACAAATTGCGGAAAATAACTGAACAATAGATGAAAACCTTCTGAAAATCGAGTCTCACACTACACACCCCAAAACCGGTGGAACCGAGTCATAAGTTCTATAGAGTATAACAAGAGTAACTACTGCATCACTTTCTGAAAGTAAATACAACAGTAAATAAGGATAAAGAAAGGTAACTCTGAGGCCTGCGGATGCCGAGTAGGTATACCTTGAAGTCTCTGATAAAATAGCTAGCAGGAATCTCTATATACCGACACGAGTAGACGCACCTGGATCTGCGCAAAAAGATGTGCATAAGCATAGTACGAGTACACCACAATGGTACCTAGTAAGTATCAAGCCTAACCTTAGTAGAGTAGTGACGAGGCCAGGTCAAGACACGTACTAGGATATGAACTAGATAGTATAGAAATGTAATACAGATAAGTAACAAAAAATGAAGAATAACTGATACGGAACAAGATAATAGCAAGAACTAGTACCGAAAATTAACTATAGAAGTAGCATAAAAGAAACAACTAAAGTGATACAAAGGTCATGTACGGACTACAACTCCTAGAATTATAAAGAGTGAAGCAACAAGAAATATTCCTTCCACAACACTTTGCAACATGAAATAAACAGCCAAAAACACAACGAGGTACTACCTCGTATATAATGAATTCAAATCGAGGTACCGCCTCGTATTCACATTACTCAATTTCAATCACAATCTTTCCTTATACCAGCGCGTGAGCCTTACATTTGAAATAGGTTTTGAAAATAATTTTTCCGAAATAGCTACACGCACTTTAGCCCACCTTATGTCGCCGCGTGGCTTCACGTAGTTCCTATACAAGCAATCACGCACATAAGTCCCACCTTACACCACCGCATGCACATCAACCCAAACCTTATATCGCCGCATGCACATCAATATCATATTACAATAACAACTCGCACCACAAGTGTCCATTTCACAACTTACCAACAACCACAATATCAATGTTTCCACAATAATAGCCCACGTCTCTACCACAAGTATACAAGAATACCAACAACAATAACGAATGGAAAATGCTCAATAAGATAGATGTTTCAATAATAACCAACATCGCCTCAATGTACTAACGACTTTCACAACTTCAATACCAACTAACTCAACAATGAGAAAATAGTGTATAACACGATATTAGATAAGACTAGCTCATAATAAAGGAAATAATTTTCAACAATGAATCTCAAGTAATGGAAGTCAACAAGTAAGGGGCAACATGAACAATTAATTTTACAATGATAATTAACAATGGAGAGGTAACATGTAACAATAAAGGGGCAACAAGTTCAATTAATAGCATGTGAGCAATTTAGCAAGTAGGATGTAGGACAAATACTAGACAAGTCAACTAAGGCATTTAAGGATAATCTAACACAATTCGGGATGATTCAGCTATGAGAATTTAGAAGATAATTGCCAAATAAAGCATGGAAATAATCTAAGTAGCCTAAACCAGTCAAATACTACATACAACCCGTGTACCCACTCGTCACCTTACGTACACGGATTTCACTTAACACAATTGAATCAAACAATACCAATCCTAAGGGGTAGTTCCCCCAGATGAAGTTAGACAAGACACTTACCTCGACTAGGCCAATTCAACACTCAAAAATAGCTTTTCCCTAAAATTTCGCCTCCACACGGCTCAAATTAAACCAAAATCGACTCAATATCATCAAATAATACTAGGGAATTCAATTGCAATAGATAAAGTTAAGATTTTTATATTTTTTCCAAAAAGTCAACCTGGGGCTTGCTCGGTCAAAACTCGGGTCCAATGGTAGATTCCGCCTACCCATGACCCCACAAGTTCATATAAGTGATTAGTTTCAAAATTCGAGTCCAAATCGACTCTCAAAACTCAATTTTCATATTTTTCAAAAACTTGACAAAGTTTCATAAATTTCTACCTTGATTCACATGATTCTAATGTTAAAATCTAAGATATATTGATGAAATATGATTAGAGAAAGATTAGAATCACTTACCAAAGGTTTGTTGGTGAAAATCCCCTTCCTAAACCGCCTCCTACCGACTCTAGGGTTCAAAAATGAGAGAATAAACTAAAAAATCCCGTCTCCCAACTGTTTGATCAGGTACAGATGTCGCAATTGCGATATGGGTTCGCAATTGCGAATAAATCCTCGCAATTGCGGCATTGAAAGCTTGAGGGACTCTTCGCAAATTCGAAGGTTGGATCGCATTTGCGATCACTGTTGCCTTCACAATTGCGACACAAATCATCGCAATTGTGATCCTGGCCCATCCCAGAAGAATTTGTAAATGTGAACACTGGGTTCGCAAATGTGAACCCAGCAGACTTGGCCTGAATTCGCAAATGTGAGCAAAAAGCTCGCAAATGCGAGATCAGAGGCCTACAGAAAACCAATAACTTTGATTTTTCAACAACACTCCTCTAAGCGTCCGAAACGCACCCGAGCTCCCGGGGCTCCAAACCAAAAACATCTACACAAGTCTAAAAATATCATACAAATTCACTCGCGCGATAAAAACACGAAAATAACATCTAAAACTACACATTGAACTTTAAAACGCATGATTTTCAAAGAGATTTTCAAGAACTTCTAGAATTTCAACTAAGCGTCTGAATCCTATCAAATCAACTCCGAACGACGCCAAATTTTTCAGAAAAGTTCTAAATGCCATAAAGAACCTATTACAAGTCCCAAAATCAAATTTCGAGCTCAATAGCTAAAGGTCAACTTACGGTAAAACTTTTCAACTTAAAATTGCCAAATTTCGGCAAATCAACACAGATCAACCTACGGACTTCCAAAAATAATTTCGGGAATACGTCCAAGTCCGAAATCATAATAAGAAGCTATCGGAGTCATAAAAACATAGTCCTGGGGTCATTTTCAAAAAAGTCAAAGTTTGGTCACTATTTTCAAATTAAAGCTTTTAAGTCTAGAATCAAGGGTCCAAATAAACCCGAAAGCTTCCCGAAATGAAACTAATCAACCCCGTAAGTCATAAAGACACAAAAACATAAGTGTGAAGCAATAAAAGGGGCAACAGAGTGTAATTATTCAAAACGACCGATCGGGTCGTTATTGTTACTCAAGGAGTTTACGGATGTCTTTGCTTGGAGTTACAAAGAGATGCCTGGCTTGGACCCGAAAGTAGCAGTCCATTAACAAACTCATTGAAGCTGGATTTATTCGTGAAGTTAAATACCCAACATGGGTTTCAAATATTGTCCCTATAAGGAAGAAGAATGGCCAAATTCTAGTGTGCATTGACTTCAGAGATCTCAACAATATGTGTCCCAAAGATGAATTCCCGCTCCCTATTCCAGAGCTCATGATTGAAAAAACTACTGGTTATGAGGCAATGTCTTTCATGGGTGGTTCATTGGGCTATAACCAAATTCGCATGGCACCGAAAGATGAAGAGCTTACTGCATTCCGCACCCCAAAGAGTATTTATTGCTACAAGGTAATGCCTTTTGTCTTGAAGAACGCTGGTGCTATTTACCAAAGGGCTATGCATAATATTTTTGATGATCTTCTCCATAGGAATGTCGAATGCTATGTTGACGATTTGGTGGTAAAATCAAGAAAGAGGAGCGACCACTTGAAAGACTTGAGAATGGTATTTGAGTAGCTCCGGAGGTACCAACTTAGGATGAATCCATTGAAATGTGCCTTTGGATTTACTTCTGGAAAGTTCCTTGGTTTCATTGTCCGGCATCGAGGGATCGAAATTGATCAAGCCAACATAGATGCAATTTTGAAAATGCCTGCATCTCGGGATATTCATGAATTGAAAAGTCTGCAAGGAAAGATAGCATACCTTAGGAGATTCATCTCAAACCTAGTTGAAAGGTGCCAACCATTCAGTCGCCTCATGAAGAAAGGCGTTCCTTTCAAGTGGGACCAAGTTTGTAGCAACGCTTTTGAAAGTATTAAAACTTACTTGATGAAGCCTCCAATTTTGGCAGCCCCTATAACTTGAAAGTCGTTTATACTATACATTTGGCACAAGAAAAGTCTGTTGGAGCGATGGCCCAAGAAAATAGTGAAGGGAAAGAAAAATCCCTTTATTTGTTGAGCAGGATGATGACACCAAATGAGCTGAATTCGTCGCCAATCGAAAAGTTATGTTAGGAACTAGTCTTCTCAATCCAAAAGTTGAAGCACTGCTTTCAAGATCATGTCGTTCTTTTTGTTTCTAAAGCAAATCCCATCAAGTTCGTGATGTCAGAACCTGTCCTTAGTGATCAACTAGCAAGTTGGTACATCCAGTTTCAACAATTTAAAATTGTGTACATCCATCAAAAGGCAATAAAAGGACAAGCATTAGCGGACATCTTAGCAGATCACCCTATACCCGATGATTGGGAGCTAACTGACGAACTACCTGATAAGGACGCAATGGTCATTGAAGTTCAACATCTATGGAAGATGTACTTTGATGGTGCTGCACATCGCGGAGAAGCTGGTGCTGGCGTAGTATTTATCACTTCTCAAGGTGAGGTTCTGCCGTACTCTTTTACGTTGATGCAACTCTGCCCCAACAATGTTGCTTAGTATCAAGCATTACTATTTGGGCTTGAAATGGCTGTCAAAATAAAGCAGTTGCAATTGCAAGTTTTTTGTGGCTCTCAGTTAGTGATCAACCAATTTTTAGGTATTTATGAGGTTAAGAAATCTGAACTACGCCTATATCATGATTATGCTAAAAATCTAATGGGACGGGTCAGTGACGTGACTATTCAACATGTGCCTAGGAAAGAAAATAAGAAGTTCTGATGCCTTAGCTACCATAGATTCATCATTAACCCTGTCTGATCAAGCGCAAGTTACTATCTGCCAAAAATGGGTAGTACCGCCGCCAAATGAGGGTGAAACTGAAGAAAATGAACTCGAGTGTCTTATCACTATTTCTGAAGCTGAGAAGGAAGAATGGAGACAACCCATTATCGACTACTTGAGCTATGGGATACTTCCAGAAAATATAAGGAGAAGGACTGAAATCCGCCATCGTTCACCTCTTTTCCTTTACTACAAAGATACTCTATACAAAAGATCATTCGAGGGAGTACTCTTGTGATGCTTAGGGGAAGATGAAGCACTCCAAGCTTTGCAAGAAGCGCATTCTGGGTTATGTGGATCGCATCAGTCTGGACCGAAACTCCACTTCCATATAAAAAAGATGGGATATTATCGGCCGACAATGGTAAAAGATTGCTTGGACTATGCTCGAAGATGCAATGCTTGCCAGTTCCGTGAAAATTTTATTCATCAGCCTCCTGGAGTGCTACATCCAACTATTGCATCATGGTCATTTGACGTTTGGGGATTGGATGTTGTTGGACTGCTACCAAAATCTTCTGGCAGACACCTATACATCTTGGCTGCAACTGACTACTTCTCAAAATGGGCTGAAGTTGTTGCTCTTAAGGAAGTAAAGAAGGAAAATATTGTAAGTTTCATCCAAGTAAACATAATCAATCGCTTTGGCATTACTCGTTATATAATAACGGATAATGGCAAGTCGTTCGACAATAGGTTGATAAACAAGATTTGTGATCTCTTTGGCTTCAAGCAACGTAACTCTTCTATGTACAATGTTGCCGCCAATGGTCTAGCTCAGGCATTCAACAAGACTCTCTGCAACTTATTAAAGAAAGTTGTCTCCAAATCCAAATGAGATTGGCATGACTGTATGGAAGAAGCTCCGTGGGCATATAAAACAACTCACAGCACGCCAACAAAAGCGACCCCTTATTCACTCGTCTATGGAGTCGAAGCCGTTTTGCCACTTGAACGTCAAATACCTTCATTACGATTAGCTATTCAAAAAGGTATCACTGATGAAGAAAATGCTCGGCTTCGATTAGCAGAGTTGGAGGATTATGATGAGAAGAGGTTGGAAGCTTAACAGAGTCTTGAATGTTATCAAGCTCGATTGTCTCGCGCCTTAAATAAAAGAGTTCGCCGAAGATCCTTTCAAGTAGGAGATCAAGTATTTGACATACGAAGAACCATTATTACTTCCCATGAACCTGTAAGGAAGTTCACTTCAAAATGGGATGGTCCATATGTCGTGCAAGAAGCTTATTCAAGTGGAGCCTACAAGATGGTTGATGCATATGGCATGAGAATCGGCCCTATCAATGGAAAGTTTTTTAAGAAATATTATCCTTGAAGTTGCAATTCTCCTTGTGAACGAGCCTAAACTGCATGTTCCTACACTTCTGGCCCACACGAGTCAAAACTGTGTAGAAAAAGAAAAAAGTCCGCTAGGTTGAAAACCTTGAAAGAGGTAGCCTAGGAAAAAGTTAGGACTTAAAAAAATAAAATAACCCATTCTGAACCACAGTATGACTTGATCCTCTTCACCGAGGTACGTAGGCAGCTTAGAGTTTCATTCTAAGTTCAATCGCACGAGTTCAAAAATATATATCACCCCTAACATTGTTCAAGTAAGGCATGACAAAATAAAATATGCTTGTTGGCACTTAAAAATAGGGCTTACATGTATCTTTTACCTTATCAAAAGGTTTATGGCTCATATAGTCAAGTCTATAGGCTCGATAGTAGATTAGTATCTCCGAGGGGATGATTAGTCATCTTGAAAGAGGCGAAATCTTAAAGTTGAAATTTTAAGTCCGCTAGTTTTCGAGTGGAAGCCTTCAAAGGATCGCCAAGTACAAAAGTCCAATCCGTAAAAACTATCAAGTCTTATGGTTCTTGATTTAAAGGTGCCTCTATGTCAAGGTATCACTTTTTGGGGCAAAAGCGCTCAAGTCTGAAATTCCCAACGTGGCAAAATGCGAAGGTAAAACATAAAGTATTACCTAGAAGTATCCTGGAGGAATTCAATTTTAAATTTTGATATGTCTTGAATTTTGAGTTCTAATTTTCGATATATCAGACTGTCCTTAATTTTGGCATTTCTACACCAAGATTTGAATTGTTTTGTGAAGCTACCCAATCTTAAACTGTAACATGTTGGAATTTAAAGTTGATTTCAAAATGTTATATGGGACGAATCTGAAGGTGTTTGAATGGGAATTTATAACATGTTCTAGATTTTGAAGTCTAGTTTACAATAAATCAAATGGTTCTTAATTTTGACATTTGTACACCAAGATATGAATATTTTGGTGAAGCCGTGCAAATCTGAAACTGTCAACGTGTCGGAATCTAAAGTTTGATATCAAAATATTATCTGGGATGATTCTGAAGGTTTTTGAAGTCTAGTTTTCAAAATATTAAACGGTTCGTAATTTTGACGCTTCTAAACCAAGATATGAATTTTTTGGTGAGACTACACAAATCTGAAATTTTTAACGTGGTGGAATCTAAAGTTGGTTTCAAAATATTACTTGGGGAGATTCTGAAGGTGTTTGATTCCGAATTTTGGATATATCTTAGATTTTAAAGTTTAGTTTCTAAGAAATCAAATGGCTCATATTTTTTTACGTTCTCACAGTGAGATATATACTTCCCACCACAAAGATACAAAGGTGATGAATAATATTATCATCAAAGAAAAAGGAGGATGTATATTCAAATACAGAGAACTTTGAGACATGGATGAAAGTGATGTTTAAAAAAAAGCCAAGTTTTATTTTGTGGACGTCAATACATCATGCTTCGCAAAAAAATATTGATACTGAACCGCAAGAAAAAAAAAGGGAAACTTCAACGAAACACGCAATACAAAGTAAAACAGATGGAGTTTTCATTTCCGAGAATAGTCGCTAGTTAACCAAATGCAAGGAAAAAACAAGAGGCAAATAACTACTCTATATAGGCTAATCTAAACACAACTTGCAATTGAACAAGTCTTTAAGGGTGGCCTCTAAGTGTTGTTTCTTCATCTCCATGTCGGCCAAGTCATCAGTAGTCACCAAGGAAACATCAGAACATCTACGGTACTACTCTTTAGCATATGAGACTCTAGATTCAATCTCTTCAACCTCTTCCTTAGCCTATTTGAGAGATTGACTGGTGGCACACAGTTTCTTGACCTTCTCCCTTTTTTAAGTCAAGACAAGATCAAGATGTTTCTTGGCTTTTAAAAATGACTATGATTTTTCAACGCCTACAACCTTATCAGAAAGAGTTGATCATGCCTGGTCATATGAAGTGACAAGCTCAAAGAAAGACGACAATAGATCTTTTGGAGGGGAAATATCTACACCCTTTCCATCCATCTCCTCGAGAATCATTTGGATCTTGAATTGAAGAGAAGAAGCACTGTCTACAGTAAGGTCGGAGAGTTTGGCATGAATGTTAGCCCGGGAATTCAAGATGAAATCCTTGCGAAGAATCAAGAGAACCTTTCTTTCGTCAAAGATAGACATCGTTGGCGCTGATCATTGGTGAAAATTAGGCCCCGACTTCGCTCCAAGATTAGGAATGGAAGTCGCCTCTAGGTCCGACTTAGATATTGAAAGTGATTTCCTCGAGTCTAGATCTGCCACAGATTCATTACTACCCTGTGGCATGCTTTGGTGTGATGCTATCGAAATATGAACGTCGTTTGGCTGCATAGAAAAACAAAAAAGATAGACGGTTAGTGAAGTTACTTGGATATTATAAAGTAATATGAAATTTGATCATTACCTCTTTAATAGCCGTCAAAGTCCTTGAAGCACTGACAATGTTGTCAGTAATCTCGACTACACCCAAATCTTGAATATGGCTTCACTCGCTTGATGTTGTGATCTCCATGACTACTATCACTCTCATTTTGGATGTGCGTTTATTGGATGTAGGAATAATGATGCCTAATAGAAAGGAACCATCATTGACTTGATGAGCCTGAGAAGGTCCCTTCTTTTTTTGAACTTCTTTATACGGAGGTCCCTTGATATTGCATGGTACAACCACATTAGATTTTAAAGGAGGAGGTTTGTCCTTATTATTATGCTCTTGAGGTGTGATCTCTAAAGAAATAGTAGTAACTGGCCCAGTGGTATTTACCAAAGATTCTAAGTAGTTTTCAAGGAAGTTCCCATGCGCTCTTTCCCACCCAGTCGTATAATCGGATGAGACATACTTCTTCATATTGGGAATAATAGGGGGAAATATATCCTTTGACCTAATTTTAGATAACACACAAGTTCGTAAAAGTTATGATTCTTCTTCTAAATAGGCCTCATTAAAGTCTTGATCCAAGCATTTGGGGATGTCTTGATAAAAATCGAATTGACGACTGAAGCGATGAGGGCTATAAGGCTCCACAATGAAGGTTGATCCATTTCTCAAAGGAAGGTAATTCGAGCGAATACTCATAAAATAATTTAACTCATACTCTTTCTCATTACCATCATCATGATAATAATATAGTTGAGAATAACTTGGCATTGTGGAAGTCCATGCGGCACTTTCTCCTTTGTGAATGCGTTTTCTCGCGTCCTCATTTCCAAAGTATCTCGATGTTCCCTCACTTGAATATATGGCCATCAGAGGAGTACGTGGCTTATTTATTAGAAAAAATGGTTCTTGAAGTAACAGGCCAATCAACCATACACATAATGAATTGGGAAGCAAACTCTAGAAGGATCGAGTGGTGAGCCATTTGAAATTGTGTTTAAGCCTATGTGGATTCTAGCTAAGACTAGAACGGCAAGGTTAATTCTTTGCCCACACGCTAGAAGGCCTGCAATCTTGAAAGTCTCAGGCCGAATGAAGTCGCCTTCTTTTGTTGGGAGCATAAAGACACATAACCAGCATGATAGAAAGGCAGCCAAGTATACTTCGTCTTTCTTGTCGCTTCTAACGCCAAGTGTAATAAATAGTGCATCTTCAACTTTCGACCAATTGACCATTTTATCTATGACTCGGTAGGGTTGTGTGTTGATTTTGGACGAGCTAATTTCTTTTCTTTTCTTGTTGGAGGTTGTTCATACTTTGCAATCTTTTTGCACCAAAACTCTATCCATGTTCTCACAGGGACATCAGGACTTTTAGTGTTTTCCTCTCGGAGTTGGTGATATGCATCAAACAATTGCTGACAAGCTTGCAGAAGGAACTTTCTATCCTTGTTGTAAGAACCTGTAAGTTCTCGAGTATTTGGGATAACTTCCTCATAAGGAGACCAGTAAAGACAGATCCTTAGTAGTGCATAAGTCCCAAAGAGATATGGATAACTTCCATCAGAGGTGAGCAACGTGTTTGTAAGAGGACACCAAGCCTCACAAAAAGCTTGCATGATACTTGTAATAATGATCATAAGTAAACAATGAAGCATAGATAGCATCGTAAATGTTAGTGGCTCTCAAGGTATGATGGCTCCTACTAAGGATAGCTTCGGTCCACTCCCAATAGCCGGGAACATAATGAAATTCGCCACCAAAAGTTAAAGATTCACTCCAGTGTACTTCTCCTTTGAGGATTCGTCGTCCTAAGCATGGGCTGGAACTTGCCACATTCTTAACTTTGTGATTATGGGAAAAGCCATGTCTTAAATTTACATATGGTATTTTCAAAAGTCCAATCGACTAAATGAAATGAATTTTTCAAGGGTGGCCACGAAGTTGCCTATAAGTCGGTAAGTGGTGTATCAACTAGCAATCTCGTCTCCATTTTACTATCCCTGTGCTCTGAAATTACAAGATACTTGGATGTGGTGGAAGAGGATGCTGAGTCTCTGAAGTAAATCATGTTCAAGTTTCATGAAAAAAAATATTTGTTAGTACCTAAGCCAAAAGGAAAGAGTAACAATCGTGGTCTTGAAAGAGAGCATGGATAAGTAAAATTTTCGCTTCAGACGTAAAAAAAGGGATGTCTGTATAAGATTTTAGAAGGTTTTAGTTGCGAACTTTTAAAGGTGTCCGTCTCGAACTTTTAAAGGCATTCGAATTTTTAAGGTTTTCGTTCCATACCTTTAAGGGGCATATATACCGAACTTTTAAAGGTTTTAAAGGTCTTCACCGCACGAGCTTTTAAGGATCCTTGTGCAAACTTTTAAAGGTGCTCATCATGAACTTTTAAAGGTCCTTATCTCGAAAATTTTAAATTCTTGCTAGTTTGGTAAAGTCGTTTACATTGCCTACAAAAGAAAGAAAGACCACAAAAAAAAAAGTAGTAACGACGCAGAAAAAGAAGGACAAAAGGCTTTACCTGACAAATATGGATTCAATCAAGTTTGAGAATTACAGATTGATGCTTAATAAACATGTAAGCATGAGGCTTATATAGATTTCCGAAGGTGGTGGTTGAGGATAAATTTTCGATGTGGGATGCTATAATCTATCTCCAAATTGAATTGGGTTGGCACTGACGGTGACACACGCTCCTCGTCGTCCAAACCAATATGATTGTTGTGAAATCACAATTGTAATTAGAGATGAAGTAGAATGAGAATTGTTTACTGGAACGAAGTGCATCTAAGGAGATTACGTAGAGAAAGTGAGATTGAACTATCTAAACTTATGTTTAATCATTACAGGTGGAGGCATATTTTCTAAAAAAAAAACGTTGCAATTTTAAGTACCAAAACTTTAACAGTTATATGGCATACTTGGAATTTGTATGTCTCTTTATACAATCAGGATCGGGTTCTCAAAGGCAACTGCTTCTTTAAGCACAAATCCATTTAGCAAATTTGGAAAATTGGAGCTAGAATAACATGCTCTAAATTACATGGATAAAATGTCATTTTCCTTGAAAAAGGATGTTATAATTTTCGCAGTAACTTCAAGCCGAATCTTTGGGGCTTTCCAACTTACGCTTCGATAAGTCTTGAAGTGAGGCATTTGTAAGCATTTAAATTTTATTGGATTTAACCCAATAAAATTACTTGGAGTATATTTTAAGTTCAAAATATGTTAGTCCAAATATATATTATGGGATAATATAATTGAATTAATTATTAAATTTAATAAATACGGATTTAATAAATAGTCCAAATTCATTGGGCTAGCCCGATGCATTTGGACGAAGAAGATGCCCGATGAATGGAGGTGGAGTACGATGATTCCTCTGTATAAAAACAAGGCGATATCCAAAGTTGCAATAATTATAGGGGGATTAAGTTTCTAAGCCATACTATAAAAGTTTAAGAAAGGGTGGTTGAAGTGAGGGTGAGGACCAGTGTGTCCATTTCTGAGAACAAGTTCGGTTATCTAATAACCCCACCAGTTTTTTTGAGCATTTATACTTCGCTCGGTAGTTTGAGGGCATGGGAAGCTCCGTATGATGTATTATTACTTGTGTAAATCGTCGATTTTGGTTTTCAGGTTATTCGAGATCGATTGGAAAGAATAAATATCATGATTTAAGCTTAAGTTAGAAGAGTTGACCAAGTTTGACTTTTAGTATTTGACCGTGGATTAGAGTTTTGATGGTTCCGTTAGGTACGGATGATGATTTTGGACTTGGGTATATGCTCGTATTTACATTTGGATATTTCTAGAAGGATTCGGCACTAATTGGCGAAGTTGGAAATTTGAAGGTTTGGAAAGTTTATTAGTTTGACTGAGAGTTGTCTTTGAGGATATCGGATTTAGATTGAGGTTCTAGGAATTGTAATAGCTTCGTTATGTTATTTGGGTCTTGTGTGCAAAATTTGGATTTATTCCGGATTGATTTACTATGTTTCGGCGCGAGTTTTGGAAGTTGAAAGTTCAAAAGTTCATTGAGTTCGATTTGAGGTGCCATTCATCATTTCGATGTTGTTATGCATAATTTGAGGCTTGAGTAGGTCCGTCTTATGTTATGGGACTTGTTGGTATATTTGAACGGGATCCCGAGTGGCTCGGATGAGTTTCAGATCATTTTTGTTGCATGTTGCATTTGCTGAAGGAGGTTGGTTCTGGGCAAAGTCTGGTATGGTCGCACCTGCAGGCCATTGGGCGCAGGTGTGAGAGTCGTGGGTGTGAGGAATGAGGCACGGAAGTGAACTGGAGGGCTGGCACTATGGTCGCATGAGCGAGAAAATTGGCGAACCTGCAATAGCGCATGTGCGATGAATTGGAGAGCAGACGCGAAGAGCTTCGCAGAAGCGGAATTTGTTTAGCGCAGGAACGAGGGGGTACTGGGCCAAGCTGTTTTTGCATAAGCGCAGAATTTTTCCGCAGAAGAAGGGGTCACAGATGCGACATTATGACCGCATATGCGGAAATGCTGGGCAGATTCTATACATATCAAGGGTTGGCCATTTTTATCACATATTATGCTATAGACTTTGGAATAGGGCGATTTTGGAGGCAAATTTTATCACAAGGATTGGGATAAGTGTTCTACACTCGGTTTTGATTATATTTCGTGATTATATCTTCATTTTTGGTAATTGGATTATGATTTTAAAAGAGAAAATTAGGGATTTTAGCCTAAAGTTTCATAGAGTGAGTTTTTGAGTTTTGAATATTGATTCGGAGTTGGAATTGGGTGAAACTAGTATGGTTGGACTCTTAATTGAATGGATTGTCGGATTTTATAAGTTTCGTCGAGTTCTGAGGTGCGGGCCCTGGTTGGACTTTTGGGTTGATTTTGGGCTTTTGATTAAAGATTCGATCTTTATCGATTGAGTTTGTTTCCTTTGGCATTATTTGATGTATGTGAGTTGCTTTTGGCTAGTTTCGAGCCGTTCGGAGGTCGATACGTGCGGGATGGCATTTTTGAAGCATCAATTGGCCTGCTCGGTATTGGATTTGGCTTGTTCGAGGTAAGTAACACTTCAAAACTTGGTGTTGAGAGTATGAACCCCTGAATATGCGTGATATGTGTTTTGTGCTGAGATGATGCACATGCTAGGTGACGGACGTGTGGGCATGCACCGTGTGAAGTGTAAATCAGTTATTTCTGTGGTACTGCATAGTTACCTAATCTTATCTGTAACCATGAAATCCCGACGTCCTAGAGTAATTGATTTGTGATCCATGTTAGAACCATACTTAGGCAAATATTGGTATTGTTGGGACCCACTGAGGTCATTTCTGCTGTCGAATTATATGTTAAATTGTAATTTTGCACTCAGTCATATACATTCACTGCATATCTTATCTCAGTCTCCGTTGTTATTTATTGATACAACATATCATTATTTTGGGCTAGTTTCATGATATTGTGAGCCCGAGAGACTGGAAAAATTGATGATTGAGTGAGGTCGAGGGCCTGATTGTGAGGTTATTGATACTATGGCACGTGAGTTGTCCGTACAGCACGTAAGTTGTTCATGCAGATCCATGCCATGATTGGCTCATTACAGCGCTTGGGTTGAAGGAACCTCTCCGGAGTCTGTACACCCATAGTGAACGTAGGTACCTATTGAGTGCGAGTGCCGAGTGATTGGGAGGATTGAGTGGATTGATACTCCGAGATTATGCATATGGTTATTCACTATGTTGTACTGCATTCGACATACACACTTGGCATACAGGCATAGAGATGCATTTTTCTCATGCTGTACGGTATCATGTCATTCATGACTTGTCATGCACATTGACACGTAGGCATAGAGATGCTTTTTTTCCTCATGCCATTTGATAATGAAACATTTACCTGTTGAAAAGCTTTAGAAAGAAAATCACGATTTTTACGAACTTACTCATATTTTGGTGTTTTCGGTAAAAGATTTGGGTTTTACTATTATACTTGAAAAGCATGCCTATTTTCTGGAACTGTGAACGAGCTGAACATTATCTCTCTGAGTTATTTCCTGTACCACTTTTATTATATTGTTATGGGATGTTGTTGGCTATTGGTGTTGGATTTCGACTATGGTCCTAGTTCGTCACTACTTTCAACCTAAGGTTAGGTTTGTTACTTATTGAGTACATGAGGTCAGTTGTACTCATACTGCACCTTGTGTGCAGATGTTGGATGCTGATGTTGCTATGCACGGCGGGAGTTGGATTTGAAGATATACCTGCATTCCGATCATAGTTGCCTCTTGATCTTGGTAGCTTTAGAATTTTAATCTGTTCATGTGTATTTCAATCAGATGATGTACTTTATTTCATACCATCTTTGTAAATTCTAAATCTTAGAAGCTCATAGTTTGTACTAGCAGTCCTTAGTGAGTTGTATAAAATTCAATTATCTCATCTTTGATTCACATCAATGTTATTATATTATGTTATTTTGTTAATTGGCTTACCTAGCGGGTTGTGTTAGGTGCCATCACGACGGTTTGGATTTTGGGTCGTGATAAGATAGTATCAGAGCTCTAGGTTCTATAAGTCATAAGCAAGTGCCTAGTAGAGTCTTGCGGATCGGTATGATGACGTCCATACCTATCTTCGAGAGGCTACAGGGCATTTAGGATAAATTTTCCATCTTTCTTTCCTTATCGTGCGACATTGATTCAGCTTGAAGCGCAACTCTTTGAATTCCTTCCACGCATTTGTTTGCGCATGTGAGCGCTCAGTATCAGATATACATTGCCGACTTGTGATTTCATGGATGAGGAAATATGATGTGACTGCGGGATGTGTTCAGAAGGTTTGAATGTAATGAGAAGAGTTTTCTTGAGATGTATAAAGGACTATTGGGTGTTTGATTCGTGTCCTAATATGACGTATAGTCTCGAGTTATGAGTGTGTTGACGGATCTTTCATGTTGCTTAATTGTGGAGCAAATTAGATTCGCATGTCTTATTGATGAGTTCAGACTCAGGAAGATTAAGTGATGGTGTAGTAATCGTGGCTGCGAAAGGGTATAGCAAGTTGCCAATTTGAGGCTAAGCAGGTGGGTTATAACCTGGGGGTAATCTACGGGTGTGTGATTTTTATGTTGTTGTGTGGAGGCTTTCTTTTTTACCAGTGGGGTATATGTGTTGAGATTTGAATTTGAATTTGGTTGAGAAAGTTGACCTGATCGTCATATGGATGTATGCGAGCTTAGTAGATAATTTGAGGTACTATATAATTTGTGTTATGTGAGCTTATGGGGATTTAGTTGAATCTCCTTGTGGTATTATGGAAGTAATAGAGTATGGGTATGGTGAGTTATCAAATGTTCTATTCTATGGCATTGAGCTAAGTGGGGGAGTCTGCTATCGGCGATTTGAGTGCATGGTTACCTGTTGTATTGGTTTTGGTCTGAGGCATACTTGTGGGTCGGTTATGACTTGCAGAGGTTGAGATCGAGGATGACTCGAGTAAAAAAATTTCTGGATACGGGTTATGTTACACTTTATGGGTATATGAGGATCGTGGAATTATTTGAGTTTGCTATTTGTGACGGATATGGTGTGCATGGAGTAGGTATTCACTAGGTTGTTTTGAGGTGTGGGTTACTTTTTTCGGTGTTGTTGTGCTAATGGGGCGCAGGTCATTCGACCTGTCTGGGCCGTGTAATTGAGATTTGAGTAGAGTGGATGACTCTCGAGAAAGTTCTAATGGATTCAAGATTTATATGTAGCAATTGAGAATTTCGTGAATTTGTATATGGCTAGAATCTGAGATTTAAGTTGAATGTTATCGAGACTTGTGGCATTTCTAGATCATTATTAATTCTACATTTCAGCATCAGGAGGGTGAAGGAAAATGTTTTTGGATTCACAGAAGGTTCTTTAGAGTAGGTGTCTCATTTGTGGTACTTTTGGGGTGCTTGAGAGGGAATACAACGGCTTATGGGCCTTAGAGCGGACTGGTATTGTGCTAGGATCTCTTGTGATGAGCTTTGGGTGAGGATCGCGGTATTCTAACAAGGAGAAGTGTCAGATTGAGGGCAATTCGGAAGGAACTCAGAGAAATGGGATAGCTCGGTAGTAGCTTAGATCAGCACGGTAATGGATATGATCGGTTCTTTGGGTACTTATGATGTGATGAGGCTCTACAGGTGTTTTGGTGTCAATACTCTTAAGTTTGGGGACCTGCGCGGCTTGGTTGAGTTAGAGATATTCAGTTCTGATGGTTTGGTTATGTGCAAATGGATTCCAAAGTGTTCTCAATAGTTTCTACCACAGTTCGAGGTGTATATTTCCTGCTGGCGTGAGGAGCATGTTGCGTGTTGTGATTTTCTCCTGGATAAGATCAAATGAAAGGTTCCTGGCTAATTGAGTATGTATTTTTGCTGAACTCAGAGTTGATTATGAGATTCTCGTACTTTTCATATGATGGCGTGATAGATGCGATGTATTGTGTAGGATTGAGATTGCATGTGCAAGGTCACGGTTCCGTTTTGAAGGGAAGGTCGTGAATTCTTAGACAACATAGACGGTTTCAGATGACTAGATGAATGATATTACTAATTGGTATTGCTTGAAGAGAGTGTACATTTCAGAAGGTGTACTGAGTGTTGACTTACGAATGCTTCATTGGTATTACGGTACTCGCCTGGATGATCGACTACTGATATCCTAATTTTGCTACGTGGCACGGAAGAATTATAGAAGTATTCCTCGTGAGATGATCGTGTATGAGAGATGTATTAGACAATCAAGCGGTGGAGTTGGGATCAGATATGGTGATTCGTGTATTCCATGGATTTGGAGATCGGGAGTTCTCAGAAGTAGATTGTTTCGTGGTTGTGGACTATAAAGATGTGGCCAAGCTAGCTAGATGATAGTACATGTTATGGTTAGGTCATTATGGACTTTCGGAAGATTATGTATCTATCTGCTGGTGATCGAGTGGATTTGGGGTCCATTGGCGGGCCCATGAGGATGTGTATTCTACACCGAGTCGGATTAGTTGGCTTTGTACTGTTGTTGTTGAGGGATGCGACATATGAGCTTATTCTTTTTCTGATATGATCTACGTGTTACTCCTCTATGCTACAAGGGGTTGTGATTTGTTAGTTATAAGCACACATGGAGCGATTCTATTTGGGTCTTGTAGCGGGATTTGAGCGAGATGGTTATTGGGGTGTCGAATGGTTGATTGCGCCTTGGTTATGTTCTCTCCGGACTGTGGTATATTGTGCTATTTGCTTCTCTGTGGTTATGGTCATACACTTTGTGTATTTAATGTCGAATTGCGTGTAGTTGTTGATTTTGAGCATGGTGGCTTGAGGTATTTCACACGGACTCGTGATTAGATGGGGTTGTACATTGCAGCTGGGTTATGTCGGGATATGATCCTTTGTGTTAGATTCATGTGACTTGGTTCTACTATGTAAGATGTTTGTAGCATTGCAGTTGTGGCGGTACTTGTTGAACTTGCGGGATGGTTCTCTCTTTCATTTTTCATGATTGAGTGCATTTGAGTTGTTGCTTATTAGTGCATGGATTGGCTGGGTTGTGGTTTTAGGTTGTATTGATGTGGCATGTCACTAGAGTGATTGTCTGATGAGATGAGGTCATCGAACCTACATGGGTGCTATCGGATTTGTTACGGAATATTTGGAAGGATAACATCGTTGATTGCCTTAGAAATTGGCTATAGTTCTTGTCCAAAGAGAGGGAGCTCTATGACTTGTTGATCTGATAAGTGGTTATGAGTTTCTGCGTGCTTCTTTCATCATTGGCAGTGTACGAAGGTTTTAGAACGAGGTTTTGTTTGATATGAGGGTTATTACCGGTACCGGGTTTGCTTCGAGCAAATATTGTGGTCGGAAATTATTGCTATGAGTATTTGAGTTATGTGGTATATCATGTTATTTTGCCTTGGGTTATGGTTATGACTTGATGCAGATGGTTTAGACTTATACAGTGTGTAGATGCGAGATTCGGGTCTTATAGAAAATTTCGGATGTTGTAAATTGAATTCTAAGGTTTACGAGCTAAGGTCGAAGTAATGATCTTCAGTTATGTTGTGTTGTTAGGCCTATATGGAATAGGGTGACGCGGGATCACCGCTGGGTATGTGCATGGTAAGGTTACATGGCGGTTTGATGGCTCTGGAATGACTCTTGGCACTTTGAGGATGAACTCATGTTTAAGTGGGGGAGAATGTAACGACCAGACCGGTCGTTTTGAGCATTTTCACTTTGCTCGATAGTTTGACGGTATGAGTAGCTCCGTATGATGTATTATGACTTGTGTGAATCGCCGGTTTTGATTTTCAGGTTATTCGGGATCGATTGGAAAGAATGAATTTCATGATTCAAGCTTAAGTTAGAAGAGTTGACCAAGTTTGACTTTTAGTATTTGACCGCAGATTGGAGTTTTGATGGTTCCGTTAGGTCCATATGGTGATTTTGGACTCGGGCGTATGCCCGGATTTGCATTTCAATATTTCTAGAAGGATTCGGCATTATTTGGCGAAAATTAAAAATTTGAAGGTTTGGAAAGTTCATGAGTTTGACCAAGAGTTGACTTTGAGGATGTCAGACTCGGATTGAGGTTCCAGGAATTGGAATAGCTTCGTTATATTATTTGGGACTTGTGTGCAAAATTTGGGTTCATTCCAGATTGATTTAATATGTTTCGGCGTGAGTTTTGGAAATTGAAAGTTCAAAAGTTTATTGAGTTCGATTTGAGGTGAGATACATCATTTTGATGTTGTTATGCGTGATTTGAGGCCTCGAGTAGGTTCGTGTTATGTTTTGGGACTAGTTGGTATATTTGAACGGGGTCCCTAGTGGCTCAGATGAGTTTCAGATCATTTTTGTCGCATGTTGCATTTGCTGAAGAAGGCTGGTTCTGGTCAAAGTCTTGTGTGGTCGCACCGCGGACCACTAGGCGTAGGTGCGAGGAATGAGGCACAGAAGCGAACTAGAGGGCTGGCACTGTGGTCACATGAGCGAGAAAATGGGCGCACCTGCGATAGCGCAGGTGCAATGAACTGGAGAGCATAAGCGAAGAGCTTCGCAGAAGCGGGATTTGTTTATCGTAGGTGCAAGGGGGTACTGGGCCAAGCTATTTTTGCATAACAGAAGAATTTTGCGACAGAAGCGGGGGTCGCAGATGCGACATTATGATCGCCTATGCGGAAATCCTTGTATTCTATACATATCGAGGGTTGGCATTTTTATCACATATTATGCTATAGGCTTCGGAATGAGGCGATTTTAGAGGCAAATTTCATCACAAGGATTGGGGTAAGTGTCCTACACTCAGTTTTGATTATTTCGTGATTATATCTTCATTTTTTGGTAATTGGATTATGAGTTTTAAAGAGAAAAACGGGGTTTAGCCTAAAGCTTCATAGAGTGAGTTTTTGAGTTTTGTACATCGATTCAGAGTCGGAATTGGGTGAAACTAGTATGGTTGGACTCGTAATTGAATGGATTGTCGAATTTTATAAGTTTCGTCGAGTTTTGAGGCGCGGGCTCGGGTTGGACTTTTGGGTTGATTTTGGGCTTTTAATTAAAGATTCGATCTTTATCGATTGAGTTTGTTTCCTTTGGAATTATTTGATGTATTTGAGTTGCTTTTGGCTAGTTTCGAGCCGTTCGGAGGTCGGTACGTGCGGTATGTCATTTTTGGAGTATCGCTTGGCTTGCTTGGTATTGGATTTGGTTTGTTCGAGGTAAGTAACACTTCTAAACTTGGTGTTGAGGGTAGAACCCCTGAATGCATGATATGTGTTTTGTGCTGAGATGACGCACATTGCTAGGTGACGGGTGTGTGGGCATGCACCGTGTGAATTGTGACTCAGTTATATCTGTGGTACTGTGTGGTTACCTAATCTTATCTGTAACTATGAAATCCCTACGTGCTAAAGTAACTGAGCTGTGATCCATGTTAGAAATCATGCTTAGGCAAATGCTGGTATTATTGGGACCCACTGAGGTTATCTCTGTTGTCGAGTTATATGGTAAATTGTAATTTCGCACTCAGTCATATACATTCACTGCATGTCGTATCTCAGTCTCCGATGTTATTTATTGATACATCATATCATCATTTTGGGCTAGTTTCATGACATTGTGAGCCCGAGAGACTGGAGAGATTGACGACTGATTGAGGCCGAGGGCCTGATTGTGAGGTTGTTGATGCAATGACACGTGAGTTGTCCGTGCGGATTCATGCCATGATTGTCTCATCATAGCTCTTAGCTGAATGAGCCCCTCCGGAGTCTGCACACCCATAGTGAACATAGGTACCTATTGAGTGCGAGTGCCGAGCGCGAGTGCTGAGTGATTGGGAGGACTGAGTAGATTGATACTCCGAGAGTATACATGTGGTTATTCACTATGTTCTCCTGCATTCGACATGCACATTTGACATACAAGTATAGATGTATTTTCCTCATGTTGTACGGTATCACGTCATTCATGACCTCATACACATCGACGTGCAGGCATGGAGATGCACTTTTCCTCATGCCATTTGATAATGGAACATTTACCTATTGAAAGCTTTGGAAAGAAAATCACGATTTTTACAATTTTACTCATATTTTGTTGGTTGCGATAAAAGATTTGGGTTTTACTATTATACTTGAAAAGCATGCATATTTTTCGGAACTACGAACGAGCTGAACATTATCTCTCTGAGTTATTTCCTGTACCACTTTTATTATATTGTTATAGGTTGTTGTTAGCTTTTGGTGTTGGACTTCGACTTTGGTCCCAGCTCGTCACTACTTTCAACCTAAGGTTAGGTTTGTTACTTATTGAGTACATGTGGTCGGTTGTACTCATACTACACTTCTGCACCTTGCGTGCAGATGTTGGATGCTGATGTTGCTGTGCATGGCGGGAGCTGGATTTGAAGATGTACCTGCATTTCGGTCATAGCTGCCTCTTGATCTTGGTAGCTTTAGAATTTTAATCTGTTCATGCATGTTTCAAACAGATGATATACTTTATTTCACACCAGCTTTGTAAATCTAAATCTTAGAAGCTCATGATCTGTACTACCAGTCCTTAGGGAGTTGTATAAAATTCAGTTATCTCGTCTTTAATTCACACCAGTGTTATTATATTATGATATTTGGTTAATTATCTTACCTAGTAGGTTGCATTAGGTGCCATTACGACGGTTTGGATTTTGGATCGTGACAGGTCTCATGACGGTGCGTTCAACTATGGAAGCCATTCACATCGTGAGGAGATTAGTGGAGCTGTATAGGGAGATGAAGAAGGACTTGCACATGGTATTCATTGACCTAGAGAAAGCATATGATAAAGTCCCGAGAGAGGTGCTCTGGCGATGCTTGGAGGCTAAAGGGGTCCCAGTAGCCTACATTAAGGTGATTAAGGACATGAGGAAGCTAAGACTCGGGTTAGGGTAGTGGGAGGAGACTCGGAACACTTTTCGGTTATGATGGGGTTGCACCAAGGATCAGCTCTTAGTCCATTCTTATTTTCCTTGGCGATGCACGCATTGACGAGATACATTCAAGGTGAGGTGCCATGGTGTATGTTATTTGCTGATGACATAGTTTTAATTAACGAGACATGAGGTGGTGTTAACGAGAGGCTAGAGGTTTGGAGGCAGACCCTAGAGTCTAAGGGTTTCAGGTTGAGCAGGACCAAGACGGAATACTTGGAGTGCAAGTTCAGCAACGGTACCCATGAAGGGGATATGTAGGTGAGGCTTGATGCGCAAGTCATCCCCAAGGGAGGTAGTTTCAAGTATCTTGGATCTATAATACAAGGTAACAGGGAGATTGATGAAGAGGTCACGCATCGTATCGGAGCAAGATGGATGAAGTGGAAGATCGCTTCCGGTGTCTTGTGTGATAAGAATGTGCCGCTGAGACTTAAAGGTAAGTTCTACAAGGTTATAGTGAGACCGACTCTGTTGTATGGAGCAGAGTGTTGGCCGGTCAAGAACTCTTATACCCAGAAGCTAAAAGTAGCTGAGATAAGGATGTTTGAGGTAGATGTGTGGGCATACCCGGTTGGATAAGATTATGAATGAAGTTATTCGGGAAAAGGTGGGAGTGGCCCATGTGGAGGATAAGATGCGAGAGGCGAGATTGAGATGGTTTGGACATGTTAAGAGGAGAAGTATAGAAGTCCCAGTTAGAAGGTGCGAGTGGTTAGCCTCTGTAGGTAGCAGGAGGGGTAGGGTAGACCTAAGAAGTCTTGGAGAGAGGTTATTAGGCGGGACATGGAGCAGCTGGAGCTAACTGGGGACATGGCCCTAGACAGGAGGGTGTGGAGATCAAAGATTAGGGTAAAAGGTTCGTAGGTAGTTGAGCGTTTCTCTTTGTCTTACTCGGTTCGCTAGAATTAGTGTTAGAATGATATCTTTCATCCATAGATGGCTATTACCACCTAGAGTTTGACTGCATTTCTTGTATTTGATCTTATTTCATCTTGCTATTATTCCTACTTGTTGCAATTACCTTTTCTTTTTCAGTTGTTCTATAGCCGAGGATCTATCAAATGCAGGAAACTGCATACATCTTATCCTCCCCAGACCTCACTTGTGGGAAACTACTGGGTTTGTTGTTGTTGTAGTTGTTGTTTCATTGGGCTAGCCCATTCGGTTGGGCTATAAATGATGAGCCCACTTTATTAGGCCCAAGATATCATCTTCCTAGAGGCCCAGTTTGGTTCCACATGTGAAATGACGTAGCATGCCTAATCAAACAAAAGAACCAATAGGATCATGCACGTATTAAAATGACAGGCATGCCAAGTCAAACTAAAAGGTCAGTGAAATAGCTCCACCTGTGCAAGTGACATGTTCTGGCCAATCAAATGCGGCCTTGTCATGCTTCAATCTGATTAGTCGAAAGAGTTCATTCTCATCACAACTCTTCTCTACCACAACTATAAATAGGGGTCTTCATAACTCAGAAAAGACACCAGAAGTTATAACAAGAATCAAGAGAGAGCAGGTAGATCAAACGCTTCAGATTTCTCTAAAAGCTACAAGATTTCAGGTGTTCTAAGGATTAAAAGATCAAAACAAAGATTCAAGAACAAGCTGCAAGCTCTTGGATTAAAAAATACGTCAAGATCATGATCAGACCTCAAGCACTTGGATTAAAATAAATAAAATTTAAGATTAAGGTCGAAAGCTCTTTTATTTACTATTGGAAAGAAGAACGAGAGGATTCGTAAAGATTATAACACTCATATTGTTTGAAATAAAATACTACGATTTGTTACAATATTTTTCGGTCTCAATTATTTTTCTTAGACACACAATTTATTGTCTACGCGGGGTTCATGAACTATAGTTACTTTTTATTGTTTAAATGTTCAATTATTGGTTTTAGATCTTTCCTTATTAGGTTTATGCCAGTCTAAAAAGGAATAATACAGTGATTGCCCACCAAGCACAAAGAATACTCTTTTGTCATGCAATATCTTAAAATTATTATATTCCTTTATTAAAGATGGTTTAGGGTTTGTTGCTGTTGTTCTTTATTAAAGATGGTGGTTTTGTTCTTTATGTCCCACTTAAATGTTTTTAACCAGTTAATTAACCGCTTATCAAGTTTCTAACATTTTTAACATTTTACTACTCAATACCTTTTCAAGAAACATTTATAAACTCAATACCTTTTGGATGCTATCACATGCGTTTTCGAATATTAGATTAGTCATTGTTCTGTATTTAAAGTGAAATATTAAATACTATTTAGAATCAGTGTTCCCATAGGTATTATTTTAATATTTTATAAAATAATATAATGATAGTAAATATTTATAAACAGGTAAAATTGCATAAAAATTAAAGAATATATATATATATATATATATATATATATATATATTCGTTGCTTTAGGATATATTAGCAGACTAGTGACAAGATAAAGAATTGAGAAAGAACATGAATTAGGGCTTCAATCAATAAAAAATGTCTTGACTTTTAAATTTAATACTTTTGAGTTCCTTTTTAAACTTTTTGAGTAATTACCAAACTGATTTTTGAGAATTTGGGTATTATATGAAGGACTTATTCAACAAATTTTGTTCTAATTTGAAAAAGTCTTTGGGACTTACTACTCACTAAAAAAACGCACCTCAAACGCCAGTCTTTCACCCCACACCATCGCCCCGGGGCGTTTTTGGTACGCCTTGCCCCGGGGCTCGCCCCGAAAACGCCTTTTAAAACACTTGTTAGAATTTATATTTCAAGTCAAGTACTTCACTTACGAATTTAAATGATATTTATGACCAATCAATTTCAAATACTTTTTGTTAAACCTCAACTCAAATATTTCATCCAAATGCCTAATTAATTGTTGTCATTTTAGTGAATTACTAATTTTCTAATTGAAGTGGCCATATGAAGTACAATTATGTCAATAAAAAAGTTAAAAGAGATCTTGCGTTTGAGTCGCTGGAAATAAAAAATATATAATAGAACGGTGGAGCCATTAATATTTGTATTAAGGTAGGCCATTTACATCACGCTCCTTAGAGTATGGTCCTTCTTCGGGCTCGATATGAATACGAAGTACTTTATACATCAAACTGCCGACGTGAATCCAAATTAGTCAGGACACTATTTTATAACTCAAATGCTAAAAAACCTCAAAGTAGCAAGGCCACCATTGTATATATAACTCAAATGTTGAATACCAAATCAAGAAAGAGTGTCCTTTTTCCCCACCTTTTTCTCTCTGTCACTTCTCTTTTTGATTAAAAAACAAGATTGATCATTAGCAGGTACAGGTTAGTACAATGTGGTCAGTTTCACTAAATTGCACATGTAGTTGTGGATTTGTCTTTTGAGCTAAGCTCAGCTGTGGACAGCTACTACACATCTCAAACTTTTGGGTCCCATCTTACTGATGATCCATCTCATCACCACTTAATCGAACGGTCTACATTTGATCATAACAATAGTATAAGAAATTTATTTATTGTTGGATAGATTCATCGTACGCTTCCGTATTCTGACAACTTTTTCTTCTGAAACGGAGTAGCTAAATGGAAGAATTTTACTGCTAGTATTATTATTTCAAAATTCTATTGGGCTTAGCAATTATTCTTTTTCCAAAGCTTGCCACTAATAGAAATTATAATAAGAAAATTGAGAATTATTATCTAGAATAGTAGTGAGAAAGATAAGATCGTATTCTTAATCAGAAGTTTCGAGTTCAAACTCTAAAATAAAAAAAAATTCGATAGAAAATGCTCCCATTTAGGAGATCTTATGCGGTAGGACTCGAATTAGTCGACGTCTGCAGATATTAAACATACTAAATGAGAAATGAAAATCGAGAAAATTGTAACAGAAATGTGGTATATTTGAAAAGAAGGCAAAAATAAATCTTCGCATGAATTTAGTTATTAAATCTTCACGCACCCCATTTAACAGTCTAGATTTTATCCATTCTCCACATGAATTTAGTTAATACTTCCTCCGTGTCAATTTAGACGAGATAATTTAATTCAGCACGAAGTTTAAGAAAAAAAAAGATTTTTAAAACTTGTGGTCTTAAAAGCTTAAGAGATAAAAGCTTTGCAGGATCATCACATTTGTGTTGTTATAAAAGCTTCATGGGCAAAATAAAGAGTTTAAAGTTGAATTATTTCCAAATTTAAAAATATGTCATTTATTTTGGAACAAATTAAAATAGAAAGCACCTCATCTGAGCGTACAAATTAAGGTCAATTAGCTTTATTCTTTATTTTCTTTTCCTTGAATGCAAATATTAAAGTATTTCACTTTAATATTAAACTTCGTTATTTTTATGTTTTCACAAATAATACTAATGCTATTATATCTATATGGGAGTACAAGAACAAGCGAATAAGCATTAAAAGCTTGTCTTTTATACATTTTATTCAACATGATGTACAAATCACATTTGAATTAATTATAATTAAGTACTAAATTTAAGTAAAGATAATAATAATAAACTAATGTATAATTTCACAAGTGTCATAAAATTTAAGTAAGGATAATGACATATATTTTGTATTTATTGATATAATTATTATACATTTTTTGCCATCACTCTCTCCACTCCTCCGTACATCTTACACGCACCTTAGCCAAAATTCATAATCTAAAAGTATTGTAAGTAGAGATTCTTTTATTCGTAATTAGAGGCTTGTGGTTAAGTCATAGAAATAAAATAACTAACTATAGTTAGCTCTTTGTCCCCTTTAGTGAATCAAACTGTGCGACATAAATTTCAATTAATCAGATTCGTAAATTGCGAAAACCGAAAGTCAATAAAAAATGCCTAATTTCCAAAGTTGCAAGTATACATACATTAACAACTTACTGCAAATAATTTAAGTTATATCTATTGTCGTGTAAAAAAAATTTATTCGATTTTTTTTTATAGCAAGTAAGTAATCATCTTTACTAGATTATAGATTATCAAAATACTAACTATTGTGTTAATTTTATACTCAATGCATCAAACTTAAATTCAACAGTAAAATGTCAAGCGAAGCTTCTATATATGGAAGAAAGAACCAAAAGAAAGGAGTGATACAGTAGACATTAAAGAATATATACACAGACAAGTAACGTGTACAATTATGAATACAGTATACACATACGAATTGACAAAAGAAAGTGTATAGATATGCTTAATTTTGAAAACAATAACAACAAATACAGTGTAATCTCATAAGTTGAGAGGATAGTATGTACGCATATTTTACCTCTACCTTAAAGGTAAAAAGATTATTTTCGATACACCTTCGGCTCATAAGAGACGAAAAGAAAAGTAATAACAACAAGCATTAACACAACAAGATAGCATAAAAAACGAAGCTAAAAGACCGATAAGTAATAATAGAAATCTAACAATAATGGGAGTGTAAGCTAACACTATTAGTCTAGGCTATCTACTAACCTTGTATCTTCATTCTCAGACCTCTTGACCTCCGAACCTTTATATCAATATTACGAGTTATGTCTTCAATAAGCTGAAACAATAATATTAAATAATATTAAGCTGAGGCAATACTCTGTGCTTAATTTTAAAAAATGCAATTAATATTAAAAAGATAAATGGTAAATGACGCCGACCGCCAACCAAAACAAAATTCATTGTTGGAGACTTTTCTTCTCTATGCTGCAGGCCACCAAAAAAGACTCCCCCTTGTCCTAGCACCCCCTCCCCCCTTCCACCCCTCTTTCCTTTCTCCTCAAATTTCTCTCTGAAATTCTTCAACTTCACTTGAGTTTTCAGTTTTCAGACTTGCTTTTTTATTTTTACTTTTTCATAAAAAGACACCTTTTTGGCTTTCTTGGTTGTGGGATTGTTGATTGAGCTGAAAATTTGAGGTATGAACGAGTAAAGATTGAATTTTGAGTTTTGTTGGATCTTTAATTATGAAGTTGAGCTTTTTTGGTTCTTATATTTTCATAGGAAGATACCCTTTTGGCGTTCTTGGTTGTGGGATTGTTGGTTGAGCTGAGACTTTGAGGTATGAACGAGTAAAGATTGAATTTTTGAGTTTTGTTAGATCTTTAATTATGAAGTTGAGAGCTTTTTTGGTTCTTATTTGTTCATAGGAAGATACCCTTTTGGCTTTCTTGGTTGTGGAAATTATTGGTTGAGTTGAAAATTTGAGGTATGAATGAGTAAAGATTGAATTTTTGAATTTTTTTTGGATCATTGATAATGAAGTTGAGTTTCAAACCTTCTTTTTTGGTACTTATTTGTTCATAGGAAGAGACCCTTTTGGTTTTCTTGGTTGAGTTGAAAATTTGAGGTATAAAATGAGAAGATTGAATTATTGAGTTTTGATGGATCTTTGATTATGAAGTTGAGTTCTAAACCTGCTTTTTTGGTTCTTATTTTGTACGTAGGAAGAGATCCTTTTGACCATTTTGGTTGTGGGATTATGGGTTGAGCTAAAACTTTGATCTATGATATGAGTAAAGATTGAATTTTAACCTTGTTGGATCTTTGATTTTGAGTGTTTGAGTCTATGTGCAGCCTGATTCTTGGTGGGTTCTTTGAATTCTTTGTTTAGATTCACCAAAATCAGAATGACTTAGATATAGGGTGTTTGGATTTTCAGGTGAAATGAATACCATATAAAAGATTTGTCAAAATTCATTGTTTTGTGTCTTTTCTTAATGCAATTTGTCGGATTCAAAGTGGTCGGTTATCTAATAGTTTAGAGGATAGCATTCTGTCACTTCTTCTGGAATTTTATTGAATCAATCTTTGATCATCGGAGAAACATTTAGTTTTGTTACGGTACATTTGAATTCATTTAATGTAGGACTTATTATTATTATAGCCACTGTCTGCTGGAAGTTCTTGCCGTGAAGAGAGAAAATGTCGGGAGGAGGTACGCAGAACAGCTTAAGAAAAACCCTTGGAGCACTTAAGGATACAACTACTGTCAGTTTAGCTAAAATTAATAGCGGCTATAAGGTAATGATATTCTTTTTTGCTGCCTATTCTCGTTCTATTTCCATGTTGGGGTGCTCTCTTAATACCTGTTTTCTTAATGTTCTTTAGGAATTGGATATTGCTATAGTTAAGGCAACAAATCACGTTGAACAGCCAGCAAAAGAGAAGTACATAAGAGGTAAAAGCATCAGATCGTCATTTTATGGAGATGTAACTTACTGAATTATAGTGATAAACTGCACCCAGGATGGGACTTGATAGAATTTTTCGGTTCTCGTTTTCAGCCATTTTTTCTGCCATTTCGGCTACCAGGCCTCGAGCTGATGTTGCATACTGCATTCATGCTCTTGCAAGAAGATTGTCGAAGACGCATAATTGGGCGGTATGAATAATTAATTCAATATAGTTGCACCTTTTTCTTGAAAGATAAATTCATTATAAGCATGTCCCATACCCAACGATAAGTAGTCTTCAAAATACTGATTTGACAAAGTCCTTTAGTTTAATCTTCGTTTCTTATTTACAGCCTCACAAATTACCATAAAAATTCTAAGAGTAGACGTGAGATACAACTGCTCTCTATGGCTTTATTTGTAAACACTTCAAGATAGATATTTGTTTTACATTTCTTTTCTTTCCTTTTGCGGGAGAGACCAGGAACACACAGGGAATTTTTGTATTCCAAGCCTATAAGCTTGCAATTTGGGTAACTGAGTTACAATCCAATACATGCCACATTGTTACGTTAATTGCGCCGAAATTTCCAAGCGGAAAAAAAATATATATTAAATTAGGGTATTAATTCCCTGTTCATTAGCTTCCAGGTTTCCAACTATCGACTGAAGTGAAAAAGATCCACATAATTACCGCATTTGAAGCAACAGCTTCCTCCAAGAGTAATTGCTTTCTGTTTTAAGGGTTAGACGAGTTAGGATTTATATACACTACTCCATTGGGCTAGGCCACAAAGCTAAATGTAACATTTCATCTATGGTTGGGCAGTCAGTCCATTGTTCTTATGCCACACAATTTCTCTTCTTGGATCAAGAGGGACCTGCATTTAAGGGGTGTATCACTCCAATGAGCTAATATAAGGGGAAAGATACGCATTTGAACGTTATTTTGTCGTGGGTTTGTGTAGCTTTTGTGGGATTGTGTAGCTTTTGAAGTGTAAGACGACATTACAGTGTTTAGTTTGTAAAGTATAAAGCAACATTACATCATAGCATCATGATTCAAGAGAACATAGACGTAACTTGGTTCCTATGAAGACCCATTAACATTTGGATCATCTTTCGCTTGTTCATGTTGAGATCCAATATATTAAGAGCCTTATGTAAAGTATATAAGATAGTATGTGTGCTGTGTACTTAGTTACTCTGTCTACTGACACATGATACTGATGGCCTCTGACCTTAATTTCATTGGTGAGGACATATCAGATTATAAGCCCGTCCTTTCTGAAATTAGCTTCAGTCGCAAAAATATCATCTTGCTTTTCTGAAAGGTCTAACTTTTGGAGCTGAGGAATAATGTTAATAATCAAGTATTAGTTTGAATGTTTAAGGAATCATTTTGCTTTGTTTTAATATTCTTGGTTTTACATCAATTCATCAAGCATAAAAGCTAATCACGCTTTGAATAACCTTGATTTCGTGATAATCTTAACTCGAATCCTCTCCAAAGTTGACGCCTAAAGCACCTTTACTGATTCATTTGTCACTGTCGTTTGTTGACAGGTTGCGTTAAAAACATTGATCGTCATTCACCGTGCTTTAAGAGAGGTGGACCCTACATTCCAGGAGGAACTTATTAACTATGGTCGCAGCAGAAATCGCATGCTTAACATGGCTCATTTCAAAGATGACTCTAGTCCAAATGGTATACATATTATCTACCTATTTCTTACTTGTAGGAAGTTGGCCGTAGTGCTCTCCTCTGAAATTGAAAATTGCTCTGATAAACTCTTCAGCATGGGATTACTCTGCTTGGGTGCGTTCGTATGCCTTGTTCCTGGAGGAGAGGCTGGAATGTCTCCGAGTGCTGAAATATGATGTGGAGACCGATCGTCCGGTAAGAGAACCATCCCTTTTAATCTCTTCCAGTAGTTAGTTTAAAGGAATATATATATATATATACACACACCCACACGCACACACCCACACAATGCATACATACAACATGCATATATGTGTATATGTATGTGTGTGGGGGGGGGGGG